>ML424464.1:38795-52075 GCA_005239525.1 Nicotiana knightiana | reverse complement strand
AGCACATAAAATGCAAGGTATATAATGCTTAAAATCATGAATTCTAGCCACGCATCAGCTGCCCTCTCCACCGCACCTTCACTAAAGCTATATCCTTATACCTAAACCTTCTGAATTGACGACCCAAAATGGCTATCGGCTCTACCTCATAGGACATATCACCCTCTAGTTGAACCGTGTTGAAGTCCAAAACATGAGACGGGTCACTAATATACTTTTGAAGCATGGAAACATGAAATACCGGATGCACGCCCGACAAGCTAGGTGGCAAGGCAAGTCTATAAGCCACCTCTCCAACCTTCTGAAGTATCTCAAAAGGCCCAATGAATCGGGGACTCAACTTGCCCTTCTTCCCAAACTGCATAACACCCTTCATGGGTGACACCTTCAGCAGGACCTTCTCCCCAGCCATGAAAGATACATCCCGGACCTTCTGGTCCACATAACTCTTCTACCTCAACTGCGTCGTGCGAAGCCGCTCCTGAATCATCTTCTCCTTATCTAAAGCATCCTGAATCAAATCCGTACCCAAGAGCCTGGCCTCACCTGGCTCAAACCAACCAACCGGAGATCTAAACCTCCTCCCATAGAAAGCCTCATCTGAAGCCATCTGAATACTCGACTGATAACTATTATTATATACAAAATCTGCGAGTGGCAGAAATTGGTCCCATGAACCCCCAAAGTCAATAACACAAGTGCGCAACATGTCCTCTAGTATCTGAATAGTGCGCTCGGACTGCCCGTTCGTCTGAGGATGAAAACATGTGCTCAACTCAACCTGAGTACCCAACTCCCTCTGCACGGCCCTCCAAAACTGCGATGTGAACTGGGTACCTCTATCAGAAATGATAGAAACCGGAACACCATGCAACCGAACAATCTCCCAGATATAAATCTTAGCTAACCGCTCCGAAGAATAAATAGTACCAACCGGAATGAAGTGAACAGACTTGGTCAGCCGATCCATAATAACCCATATAACATCGAACCTCCTCGAATTCCGTGGGAGCCCGACTACAAAGTCCATGATGGTCCGCTCCCACTTCCACTCAGGAATAACCAACCTCTGATGCAATCCACCGGCTCTTTGGTTCTCATACTTGACCTGCTGGAAGTTGAGACACCGAGATACAAATCCAACGATATCCTTTTTCATCCGCCTCCACCAATAATGCTGCCTCAGATCCTGATACATCTTCGCGGCACCCTGATGGATGGAATACTGAAAGTTGTGGGCCTCCTCAAGAATCAACTCCCGAAGCCCATCTACATTAGGCACACATATCTGAGCCTGCATCCTCATAACACCATTATCACCAATAATTACATCCCCGACATCACCTCGCCGGACTCTACCCTGAAGAACGAGCAAGTGTGGGTCATCATACTGGCGCTCTCTGATGCGGTCATAAAGAAATGACCTGGAGGCTACATAAGCCAATACCCGTCGGGGCTTTGATAAGTCCAACCTCACAAACTGGCCCCCTATGTCCTGAACATCAAGTGCTAATGGTCTCTCTGCTGCTGGAAGGTATGCTCGACTCCCCAAACTCTCTGCTCTACGACTCAAGGCATCGGCCACTACATTGGCCTTCCCCAGATGGAATAGAATCGTGATATCATAGTCCTTAAGAAGCTCCAACCATCTCCTCTAATTCAAATTCATATCCTTCTGCTTAAACAAGTGCTGCAGGCTATGGTGATCAGTAAAAACCTCACAATGAACCCCATACAGATAGTGACGCCAAATCTTCAAGGTGTGAACAATGGCTGCTAGCTCGAGATCATGCACCGCATAATTCTTCTCATGAGTCTTCAACTGACGCGAGGTGTAGGAAATCACCCTACCCTCCTGCATCAAAACACAACCAATGACTATCCTCGAGGCATCACAATACACGGTATAAGAACCTGAATCTGATGGCAACACTAACACTAGAGCTGAGGTCAAAGCTGCCTTGAGCTTCTGGAAGCTCTACTTACACTCGTCCGACCACCCGAACAGAGCACCGTTCTGAGTCAATTTGGTCAAGGGTGAAGCAATAGAAGAAAACCCCTCCACAAAGCGACGGTAATATCCCACCAAATCAAGGAAGCTCTTAATCTCTGAAGCTGAGGACGGTCGGGGCCAACTCTGCACTACCTCTATCTTCTTCGGATCAACCTGGATACCCTTGCTAGACACCACGTTCCCCAAGAAAGCTACTGAGCCAAGCCAAAACTCACACTTGGAGCACTTTGCATAAAGCTTCTCCTCCCTCAATCTCTGCAATACAACCCTCAAATGTTGAGCATGCTCCTCCTGGCTACGAGAATACACCAGGATATCATCAATGAACACAATGACGAAAGAGTCCAAATATGGCTGAAATACGTTGTTCATCAGATGCATGAACGCTGCTGGGGGATTGGTCTACCCAAAAGACATCACCAAAAAATCATAATGACCATAACGGGTCCTGAAAGCTGTCTTGGAAATATTTGAATCCCAAACCTCTTGATGGTACCCGGATCTCAAATCAATCTTAGAGAACACCCTAGCTCTCTGAAGCTGGTCAAACAAATCATCAATGAAAGGCAAAGGCTACTTATTCTTAACTGTAACCTTGTTCAACTGCCTGCAGTCAATACACATTCTCATGGAACCATCCTTCTTCTTCACAAACAACACCGGTACACCCCAATGTGACACACTAGGCCGAATGAACCCCTTATCTAGGAGTTCCTGAAGCTTCTCTTTCAATTCCTTCAACTCCCTTGGTGCCATACGATAGGGTGGAATATAAATAGGCTGAGTTACCGGCACCAACTCAATGCCAAAATCAATATCTCTGTCGGGTGGCATGCCCGGCAGATCTGGAGGGAACACGTCCAGGAAAATCGCAGACTACAGGAACAGAATCGATAGTGGGAGTCTCAGCACTGACATCCCTCACAAAAGACAAATAAGAAAGACATCCTTTCTCTACCATACACTGAGCCTGCAGGTATGAAATCACTCTACTAGGCACATAATCAATAGAACCTCTGTACTCGACCCTCGGACATCCCGACATCGCTAAGGTCACGGTCTTAGCGTGATAATCTTAAACAGCATGACACGGAGATAGCCAATACATGCCCAATATCAGATCAAAGTCAACCAAGCTAAGCAATAATAGATCCACTTGGGTCTCCAGACCCCCAATAGATATCACACACAACCGATACACTCGGTCCACAACAATAGTATCACCTATCGGAGTCGACACATGAACAAATATAACTAAGGACTCACGGGGCATATCTAGAAAATGAGCAAAATATGATGAAACATAGGAATACGTGGAACCAGGATCAAATAAGATCGAAGCATCTCAGTGACAAACTGAAACAATACCTGTAATCACTGCATCTGAGGCCATAGCATCTGGTCTGGCTGGAAGTGCATAAAAACGGGCCTGACCTCCGCCTGATCGATCTCCCCCTCTAGGGCGTCCTCTGGCTGCCTGACCCCCACCCCTAGCTGGCTGGGCGAGTGGTGAAGTAACTGGGGCTGAAGTCGAGGGTTGGCACCTCTACTGAGGCAGGCCACCATGACGACGAGGACACTGCCTCCACATGTGACCAAACTCTCCACACTCAAAACAACTCCCTGGTGCTGGAGATGGGGACTGAAGGGAACCCCTAGCACCAGGATAACCTCTAGAAGAATCAGGCATAGATGAGTCCTGAACTGATGGTGCTCGAGACGAACTCTGGGCTGGAAGAGCACTGAATGATGGGTTCCCCTGATGACAACTGTCGGGACCACGACCAACAGATCCACCAAGATAACCTGAGCGGCCTGGCTGAGCCTGCCTGAATGGACGGCCTCTGCCGTGCTGGAACTGTCCCCCCGAAGGAACACCACCAAAATTACCAGATCCTTGAGGCCTCTTGGCCTCCCTCTCGTCTCGCTCCTAGTGACGAACCGACTCAATCTCTCGAGTAATATCAATAACCTGCTCAAAAGTAGCACCTGATACCCTTTCTCTGGTCATAAGAATACGAAGCTAATATGCGAGGCCATCCTCGAATCTCCTGATCCTATCTCTCTCTTTAGGTACCAACCAAATAGAATGATGGGCAAGCTCAGAAAACCTTATCTCGTACTGCAACACCGTCATATCACCCTGATGCAGCTGCTCAAACTGCCTACGCAGCTCCTCTCTGCGGGACAATGGATCATACTTCTCTAAGAATAGAGTGGAAAACTGTTGCCAAGTAAGGGGCGCTGCACCAATGGGCCTACGCCTCTCATAAGCCTCCCACCAGGTAAATGCGGCTCTTGAGAACTGGAAGGTAGTAAACGAGACCCCACTGGTCTCTAATATCCATGCCGTATGAAGCATCCTCTGACACTTGTCTAAGAAACCCTGGCCATCCTCTCCCTCAGCACCACTGAAAGTCGGAGGACGAAGTCTCCCAAATATCTCCAACCTACGCTGCTCGTCGTCAGCCATAGCTGGAATCACAAAATCCTGGGCTGGTGCAACCGACTGAGTTGGAACTGAATCCGGTGTCTGAAGCCCCTGAATAACCTGCTCAGGTGTACGGGCAATTGGAGTCTGAGTGCCTCCCCCGGCCTGAGAAGTAGCGGCTGAAGTAGAAACAGCGACCGCCTGAGCAAGACTGGTGCATGTGGTCAGAATCTGGGCCAAGGTCTCCTGAAGGCTCGGAATAACAATAGGCACAGCTGGTGCCTGGGCTGGTCCTACAGGAACATCTACGGCTGGGACATGATCTGGAATAACAGGCGGGTCTATGGGTACTACCCCGGCAGCTGCGCAGGCTGTACCTCTACTCCTAACATGGCCTCGACTCCTCATGGGTCCCACTAGTGGCTGATCGCATTGTCCGGTAGTGCATGTCCTCACCATCTGTGAGAGAATGAAACAATAGAAGTTTAGTTGCCAGAATCAATAGATTCGCACGACAAGAATTCAAGAAATGTGAGATTTTTCCTAAGGGTTCTGCAGCCTCTCGAAGATAAGTACAGACGTCTCCGTACCGATCCGCAAGACTCTACTGAACCTGCTCATGACCGGTGAGTCCTATGTAACCTAGGCTCTGATACCAACTTGTCACGACCCCAAATCTAAACTGGTCGTGATGGCGCCTATCGTGATATTAGGATAATCAATTTACTGAGCATAACATACGGGACTTTTCATTTAATACAATAACGCGATTTATCAGAAAACGTTCCACTTTTAATATTGCACAAGTACAGATAATCAAGGAAAACATCTAAACAATATCCCAAAACCCGGAGTCTACAGTCATGAGCAACTAAATGGAACACAGAATCTGCACAATTTTCCTTAATACAACAAGTCTAGGAAATCTAAATAACAACAAATAGGAGGGAGAAGGGTGGGGCTGTGAACGCCCTGCAGCTACCTCATAGTCTCCGGTAAATGCTCTGAGGATGGATTAAAGCTCACTCGATCATGGCACCTGAATCTGCACACAAGTTGCAGGGAGTAACGTGAGTACGCCAACTCAGTAAGTAACAAATATAAATAAAGAATTGAGAAATACGAAACACATAAATACAAATCATAAATCCACAGCAGTTACAGTTCCTCTTTCAAAATCGTAGGCACGACAAATTCATAATGCTTACAAATCGATTTTAGTAAAAATCCTTTGAAATTTGTACTTTTCAATGGTTTCCATAGAAATTCAAGAAGAATTTAGTGTAAAAATACCAGAATCTATCAATAGCCTCTCGGGCCAAAACATATTTCATAAACTTCCCCTCAGGCATAACATCACTTGAAACCAGTCACTAAGCATGCCTCACAGTCACTCTGAATCAGCACCTCGGGAAACCTCACAGTCACTCATGCCTCCCAATCACTCGTCACTCGTCACTTGGCACTCGGAACTCGCACTCAGTAGGTACCTGCGCTCACTGGGGGTGTGTACAGACTCCGGAGGGGCTCCTTCAGCCCAAGCGCTATAACAAGCCAAATCATGGCATCAATCACTCTGGCACTCGGCCTATCAATAACATGATGCGGCGTGCAGCCCGATCCCATATCATATCCTCAAAAATCAGGCCCTTGGCCTCACTAAGTCATAAACCTCATAAGCCACTCGAGCATTTCAGTAAAAACAAGGAACTCGTCCCAAAACATCTTTCATATGCATCATGGAGTAATGAAACTCAATTAAACAGTAAACAGGTAAAAATCATGACTGAGTATAACTTTCAAATAAAAATTGTGAAGAGATAGTAGTAAAAATCCCTCTAAGGGGTCTAAACACTTAGCACGAGGCCTAAGTACGACATTCAGCCCAAAACATAGTAAAAATCTTTGAAACATGAAATATCATATGATTTATAATCAAATACGCAACTTAATAGTTGCGACGGGACGGACCAAGTCACAATCCCCCAATAGTGTACGCCACACACTCGTCATCTAGCATGCGCGCCACTCCAAAATAGTGATATAATGCGAAGTCCGGGGTTTCATACCCTCAGGTCCAGATTTACAATCGTTACTTACCTCAAACCAGATGAAAATCTACTCCGCGATGCCCTTGCCACTCGACTCGGCCTCAACACGCCTCGAATCTATTCAAAAACATATTCATATCATCAAAATATGCCAAAGGAACAAAGCCCACTCAAAAATAATTAATTTACATCAAAAATCCCGAATTTGGCCAAACCCGACCCCCGGGACCACGACTCAGATTCCGATAAAACCACAAAACTAGAATCCTTACGCTCTCACAAGTTCATGCATATCAAATACATCAAAATCGGCCCCCAAATGGCCCCTCAAATTCCCAAATTATACTCTCAAATTTCAAGCCCTAATCTCCCAAATTTCTCCAGTAAAACATGATCAAACAATGGAATAACCGCCATAAACACAAGATATAAGGTCCAAGTAGCTTACCTCACTGAACACACTTAACTCCCCCTTGAAATCGCAACCTCAAGCGCTAAAATCCGTCAAAAATGGAGGAAAAATGACCAATTTTCGCGAAGGCATCTATTTTATAGGTTTTGCCCAGCGATTGCTGCATTTGCGGCCCTTTCCTCACACCTGCGGCCCCAGGTGCGCACCTACGGTTTTTCATTTACTTTTCCTTTTCCGCACCTGCGCCCAGACAACCACATCTGCGGGCTCGCAAGTGCGGTAACTTTTCCACATCTGCGAAGAACCTCAACCAGCCCAAATTCTGCTCCTGCGACGAGCAAACGGCACCTGCGGCCACCCATCCGCAGCTGCATAATCACAGAACATCAGTACACCAGCATTCTTAAGTTCCAAAATCAATCTGTCAACCATTCGAGCTCATCCCGAGGCCGTCGGGACCTCAACCGATGGTATCCACAAGTCATATATGATCAATCAAACTTAGTCGAACCCTCAGAACACCCAACATAACACCAAAACACTAAATCATTCCATAATTCAAGCCTAAGGATTTCTAAACTTTCAAAATTCGCCAACGATGCTGAATCCAACCAAACTACGTCCGAATGATCTGAAAATCCGCACACACATCCCAAATGACTCTACAGACCTATCCCAACTTTCAGAATTCCATTTTGACCCTGATCGTTAATTTTCCACTGTCGATCGAAAATTGCGAAAAATCCAATTTTGCCAAAATTCAAGCCTAAATTTACTCCGGACCTCCGAATGACATTTCGAACAGACTCATAAGTCCTAAATCACCTAATAAAGCTATCTGAGCCACAAAACCACATTCCGAGATCATTTTCTCATAAGTCAACTTACGGTTGACTTTTCCAACTAAATCACCAACTTGAGAGACTAAGTGTCTCATTCCTCTCCACAACCATTCCGAATTCGAACCAATAAAACCAACACAATATAAAAGAGTGAAGCATACAAGAATGAAGCAGAAATGGGGAAAACGGGGCTAAACTCTCGGAACGACCGGCTGGGTTGTTACATTGTGATTGTGAGCATGTGATCATGCCGGGGGAATTGCGCTATGGCACATGAGTTTTCCGTGCGGTTGTGATTATAAATGCGAGCACAAGGTGTAGTGAGAATATGATTGTGCATTAATACTCGTGATTTGTAATTATGAGATAAGGTATCTCGCAGTAATTTCGTTGCGAAACTTGTGTTAGAACGACTTGATTAATTGGTTGTTATTGTTTTCCTTATTTGGTTTCAATGGTACTTTCCCGATGTTCTTGTTACTTTACTGTTTATATCACATGTTCATTTTTGTTTCCATTTACTGATTTATGCTTTCATTATTAGCTCTATACTTCTATACTACACATGTTATTTTGTCTAGAGGTGTCTTGACTTGTACCTCGTAACTACTCCACCGAGGTAGTCTTGATACTTACCGGGTACCGACTGTGATGTACTCATACTACACTTCCGTATATTTTTGTGTAGATCCAGGTATTGGAGATATCAGACTCAGGCAGAGTTAGCTTATTTATCGTGGGGATTCAAGGTAGAGCTGCTTGGTCATCGCAGTCCCTTGGAGTCCTTTCCTTTCATTGTACTGCCAGGTTGTCATTTGAACAGTATTGTATTTTGATCTTTGATATATCTCCTTGTATTCAGATAGAGTTCGTGACTTTGTATTACCTAGTCATGGGAGGTTGTTGAAAGTAATCGGCTTACCTAGTCATAGAGACTAGGTGCCATTACGATGCCTATGGTGGGATTTTTGGTCTTGACAGTAGATGAGGAAACTGATGAGCAAGAAATAATGGAGATGAGATGGGGACGAGTCAGAACAAAATAGTGCAGAGGAAAAAACTGACAGGTGATGGACGACCAAAAAGGAAACATACAGTAGCTGAAATGATTAGGCAACCGTGCAAGTGTCGTCGACTGAGAAAAAGTATTATGGAAGTAGTTACTCCTCGTGCTTTGATGGATGATTCTTTTCGTGAGTAGGGGAAATCAGATGAAGAAGAGCAAGAAAATTCATGACGGTTACTTATGTTCTTCATTTATTTGCAGAACTTAAAGACTAGTTTTCTTGTCTTTATTCTTGGCTTCCAAGTGATCACTTCAATTTTGTCGATAGAACTTACTCTGCAGATGTTTTAAACCATCCAATTGCAATATTTAAATGTTTAAAGATCTAATGATCTCCTATGTTTTATATATATATATATATATGTTCTATGCTTTATTCTAAAATCTCTTTTGTTAAGTTCATTAGTATCTTGCAATTTATAATCTCATGTGTAAAAGATCTAAATTTTAATTGGTCGAAAGAGATACCTTATGATTTATATATCAATCTTCTGTGTGAACAGAAATATCTCCTACATTGTAGCAGAAGAATCTCCTGCATTTCGTATTAATATCTCTTACAGTTTACTACACAAATCTCCTACTTCAAATCTTTATGTCACAAGAGATCTTGTCATGTTGTAAGAGATCATTAGTTGTTCATAAGAGATTAAGGCCATAATATATGCATTGTATTTATTTCATTGTAATTTGGAGTTATTACGAATAATTACTTAACAAACATAATTACACTTATATCAACTAAATTTGAAAGTATTAAAAAGATAAATTGCATTGTAATTAAAAAATAATAAAGGGTGATCACTGAATATAATTTGAGAGATTTATCCATGGTCGGAAGAGATTTATGCAATGTTGTAAGAGATCATTAATTATAAGAGATTAAGATCATAATGTACGCAATTATCTTTTTTTCGTTGTATCTTGGAGTTATTATGAATAATTACTTATCAAGTATGATCACACTTATTATCAACTAATTTGGAAGTTTCAAAAAGATAATTACGTTATAATTAAAAAAATAATAGAGGGTGACCATTAAATATAATTTGAGAGATCTACCCATAGTCGTAAAAGATCTATATCATTTTGTAAGAGATCATTAATTGTTCATAAGAGATTAAGACCATAATATACACATTATCTTTTTTTCATTGTAATTTGAAATTATTATGAATATTTACTTAACAAGCACGATCACATTTGTTATAAATTTGGAAGTTTCAAAAAGATAAATTGTGTTGTAATTAAAAATTAATAAAAATAATAAAGGGTGACAATTTATATAACTTGAGAGATCTACCCATGGTCGTGAGATATCTATGCCATGTGGTAAGAAATCATTAATTATTCATAAGAGATTAAGACCATAATATATGCATTATCTTTCTTTTGTTGAAACTTGGAGTTATTGTGAATAATTACTTAACAAGCACAAATTCTCTTGTTATCATCTAAATTTGGAAGTTTTAAAAAGATAAATTGTGTTTTAATTAAAAAAGAAATGACAATAATAAAGGGTGATCACTAAATATAATTTAACAGATCTACCCATGATCGTAAGGGATATATGTCATGTTGTAAGAGATAAATAATTTTTCATAAGAGATTAAGACCATAATATACACACTATCTTTCTGTCATTGTAACTTGGAGTTATTATGAATAATTACTTAACATGCATGATCACACTTGTTATCAACTAAATTTAGAAGTTTCAAAAAGATAAATTGTGTTTTAATTTTAAAAAAAAATAATAATAATAAAGGGTGACTACTGAATATAACTTAAGAGATCTACCAATGGTCGTAAGAGATATATGCCATGCTGTAAAAGATCATTTATTGTTCATAAGAGATTAAGGCCATAATATGTTCATCATCTTTCTTTCATTATAAATTGGAGTTATTATGAATAATTACTTAACAAACATGATCACACTTGTTAAAAACTAAATTTGGACATTTCAAAAAGATAAATTGCATTGTAATTAAAAAATAATAAAAATAATAAAGGGTGACCACTAAATATAACTTAAGCGATCTGCCTATAGTTGTAACTCGTAAGAGATCTATGTCTTGTTGTAAAAGATAAAAGGCTTATAACTGTGACGACCCGATCGGTCGTTTTGTGTAATTGCCCCTTGTTACATTTTTTTATACTTCACACATGTGTGTTTATGATATTATGACTTACAGGGTTGATTAGTTTCATTCCGAAAATATTTTGGATTGATTTGGACCCTTTGATTCTTGACTTAGAAGCTTAAGTTTGCAATGTCGACCAAACTTTGTACTTTGTGAAAACGATCCCGGAACGGTATTTTAATGGTTCCGATAGCTTCGTATCATGATTTTGGACTTGGGCGTATGCTCGTAATTGAATTAGGAAGTCCATAGGTTGATATGTGTTATTTTGCCAAAAGTTGGCAATTTGAAATTGAAAAGCTTGACCGTATGTTGAGTTTTAGCTATCAGGCTCGGAATTTGATTTTGGGACTTGAATAGATCTGTTATGCATTTAGAACTTGTCTGCAAAATTTGATATCATTTGGAGTTGAATTGATAGGATTCAGATGCTTAGTTGCGTCTCAAGCAGTTCTTGAACTTTACTTTGAAATTCATGTGTTTTAGTGTTCGATTTGTAGTTTTAGTTGTTATTTTGGTATTTTGATTGCGCGAGCAAGTTCGTACGATGATTTTGGACTTTCCTGGATATTTGGTTTGGAGCCTCAGGGGCTCAGATGAGTTTCGAAATGAATTGAAGTAAAAATGGAATTGCTGGTGTTGTTGGTGCTCTGTTATTGCAGTTGCGAGCACCAGCCTCGCAATAATGAAGGTGACAGGGGGGTCTCTTATGTCACAATTGCGACTGGACCCTTTGCAATTGCGATGTCACGACCCAAAATCCTATGAAAGGTCGTGATGACGCCGGACACAATCGTCAGGTAAGCCAACACTAAATCGTAATTAAAATACTCATTTTAGTGTTTCTGAAAACATAATTTTCTTTAATTTAACTAGTAACAAACAAACTTTAAGGAATAACATTGACGTTTTCAAATTTCGGTACTAAACATCCCATAATCATCCCAGAACTCGATGTCACAAGTTCATGAGCTTTTACTAGGAAGTAAAATAGAATACAACAATTGTCCAGAATATAAATTGGACAGAAAAGAAATACACTACTCTGAAAGCCACAATCCATACATGTCCACAAGTCCCCGTATCCACCACACCGTTGTGCCCACAAGGCCACAATCCATACATGTACATCAAAATGCACAGAAAGTGTAGTATGAGTACGAAAACAACGCATACCCAGTAAGTATCCTGCCTAACCCCAAAGAGGTAGTGACGAGGGGTTGACTTGACACGTTCTAGGACAAAATTAATATAATTAAATATGACGCTAAGCATGAATTTCATGATTAAATAACAGATAACAAAAGAAAGTCACATCTTCTTTCATAATTATAATTTCAGTTCCCGTTGTTTCAGTTAACAACTTATATCTTAATGCATTTAAGCAGTTCAAATCCCAGAAAGTACCAATCAAATAGCATGCACAAATGATACCGAGGTCGTACGGCCCGATACAATAAAATAATAAAATGTGCATTGCCGAAGGGTCGAACGGCGCGAACCATAGATGCATCTATTAACCTGCCAACACGAACGGCCCGCTCCCATGAGAGTAGAGGAAATAGTCACCCCGCTCACGGAATATATTTGCGACGCGGTTACACATAAATATAATAGAGTCAACCAGCTCGCGAATCATACATGCGACGCAGGTACTCATAGATACACATTCAAACAATCAATCCAGACTTCATCAGGAAAATAATTACCCAAGAAAATGACAAATTTTTCTTTTATGGTCAAGAAGATGGTTTTCAATCTTTTTAGAAATTCATTTTCCAAAATTCGATAGGATTTAAGCATTTTAAATTTATCAGTAAAATCACAAGTTCGGCAAGTAAAGCATGTTCTTGGGTCCTAAACTACCCGGACATAAGTATAATAGTAGCTACGCACGGACTCTCGTCACCTTGTGCATACGTATCCCCACAAATAGTAGCACATAATTAATTATTTCACTTATGGGGACAATTCCCTCTTACAAGGGTAAAAAGGAGACTTACCTCGCTCCGAAGTTCCATAACCCGCTTCCAAGCCCTTCCATTGACTCAAATCGATGCACAACGCTCCAAAAACTAGCCAATAATTATGCAAACCCGTTAATATATGCTCAAATACCCATTACAATTCAATTTATAACAATTTCTAACCCCGATCGAAAAGTCGATAAAAACTATCCTTGGGCCCACGTGCCCGGATTCTAAAATTTTTCGAAGATAAAGATTACCCATAGCATTACGAACTCAAATATATATATATATATATATATATATATATATATATATATATATATATATATATATATATATATATATAT
>ML424464.1:16090-37668 GCA_005239525.1 Nicotiana knightiana | reverse complement strand
GTGAAATACATGAGTATGTATGTATGTATGTATGTCCAATTTCGTGATCAAAATCCAAAACCAAAACCCCACAATCTCCACTAATTTTCATGTTCTAATCCATATATACTCATGTATTTCACTCAAAATTGTGAATAAAGCACTTACCCCATTCCATATGGTGAAAATCGCCTCAAAAATCGCTTCAATCCGAGCTACATAGCTCCAAATATGCTAAAAATGGCCGAAACCTCGATATATAACTTCTGCCCAGGTATTTACTCATCGCGATCGTGGAAAATTCTTCGCGATTGTGAAGCACAATTTTTCTCAGCCCAAAATTTTTACTTCGCGATCGCGAAGAACAAATGCCCAGCTGTTCCAGACAGCTTCTAGTATAATACTCATAACATTTTGTACAAAACTCCAAATTAAAAATGGTTTGACTTTTTGAAAACTAGATACCAAAGGATACAACTTTATGCTTTGATAATTTCCCAATTCATTATAGATTACAAGATATAATCTTCCAAATTCATCCCTATGCAACAATGTGATTTCCAAACTCTTCCCGGACAGGCTTAGTGTATCAACCATAACTATTTGGACACAGCTCCAAACGCCAAGTAGTTTAATTTTCTGAAAACTAGACACAAAGGGATACAACTTTTATTTTTGTATCATCTCCAAATTTCTTATACATTGCAAGATAAAAGCTTCCAAAATCGGGTCAGTACAGCAGAAACTTTCCTCTATGCGATCGCGAAAGGCCTTCCGCGATCGCGATTCACTGGCCATTTTCTTTCATTTTACTCATTGCAATCGCATAGCAAACTGCTGTAGTCAAAAACCAGAAGCTAAAAATGGCGTAGAAATGGTCCGAAACCACCCCGAAACTCACCCGAGCCCCTCGGGACCCCGTCGGAATATACCAACAAGTCTCAAAACATATCACGGACTTAGTCTAGGCCTTAAATCACATCAAACAACACTAAAAACATGAATCACACCCCAATTTGAGTCTAATGAAACTAAGAAATTCTAGTATGAGTACGAAAACAACGCATACCCAGTAAGTATCCTGCCTAATCCCAAAGAGGTAGTGACGAGGGGTCGATTTGACACGTTCTAGGACAAAATTAATATAATTAAATGTGATGCTAAGCATGAATTTCATGATTAAATAACATATAACAAAAGAAAGTGACAGCTTCTTTCATAATTATAATTTCAGTTCACGTCGTTTCAGTTAACAACTTATATCTCAATGCATTTAAGCAATTCAAATCACAGAAAGTACCAAGCAAATAGCATGCGAAAATGATACCGAGGTCGTACGGCCCGATCCAACAAAATAATAAAATGTGCACTGCCGAAGGGTCGAACGGCGCGAACCATAGATGCATCTATTAACCTGCCAAGGTGAATGGCCCGCTCCCATGAGAGTAGAGGAAATAGTCACCCCGCTCGCGGAATATATTTGCGACGCGGTTACACATAAATATAATAGAGTCACCCAACTCGCGAATCATACATGCGATAAAGGTACTCATAGATACACATTCAAACAGTCAATCCAGACTTCATCAGGAAAATAATTACCCAAGAAAATGATAAATTTTTCTTTTTATGGTCAAGAAGATGCTTTTCAATCTTTTTAGAAATTCATTTTCCAAAATTCGATAGGATTTAAGCATTTTAAATTTATCAGTAAAATCACAAGTTCGGCAAGTAAATCATGTTTTTGGGTCCTAGACTACCCGGACATAAGCATAATAGTAGCTACGCACGGACTCTCGTCACCTTGTGCATACGTATCCCCACATATAGTAGCACATAATTAATTATTTCACTTATGGGGACAATTCCCTCTTACAAGGGTAAAAAGGAGACTTACTTCGCTCCGAAGTTCCATAACCCGCTTCCAAGCCCTTCCGTTGATTCAAATCGATGCACAACGCTCCAAAACTAGCCAATAATTATGCAAACCCGTTAATATATGCTCAAATACCCATTACAATTCAATTTATAACAATTTCTAACCCCGATTGAAAAGTCGATAAAAACCATCCTTGGGCCCATGTGCCCGGATTCTAAATTTTTTCGAAGATAAAGATTACCCATAGCATTACGAACTCAAATATATATATATATATATATTTGAGTTCGTAATGCTATGGGTAATCTTTATCTTCGAAAAAATTTAGAATCCGGGCACATGGGCCCAAGGATGGTTTTTATCGACTTTTCAATCGGGGTTAGAAATTGTTATAAATTGAATTGTAATGGGTATTTGAGCATATATTAACGGGTTTGCATAATTATTGGCTAGTTTTGGAGCGTTGTGCATCGATTTGAATCAACGGAAGGGCTTGGAAGCGGGTTATGGAACTTCGGAGCGAAGTAAGTCTCCTTTTTACCCTTGTAAGAGGGAATTGTCCCCATAAGTGAAATAATTAATTATGTGCTACTATATGTGGGGATACGTATGCACAAGGTGACGAGAGTCCGTGCGTAGCTACTATTATGCTTATGTCCGGGTAGTCTAGGACCCAAAAACATGATTTACTTGCCGAACTTGTGATTTTACTGATAAATTTAAAA
Organism: Nicotiana knightiana; assembly: GCA_005239525.1. Taxonomy (NCBI): domain Eukaryota; kingdom Viridiplantae; phylum Streptophyta; class Magnoliopsida; order Solanales; family Solanaceae; genus Nicotiana; species Nicotiana knightiana. The sequence goes on along the minus strand of ML424464.1, from coordinate 35,085 downwards.
TGCTTAAATCCTATCGAATTTTGGAAAATGAATTTCTAAAAAGATTGAAAAGCATCTTCTTGACCATAAAAAGAAAAATTTATCATTTTCTTGGGTAATTATTTTCCTGATGAAGTCTGGATTGACTGTTTGAATGTGTATCTATGAGTACCTTTATCGCATGTATGATTCGCGAGTTGGGTGACTCTATTATATTTATGTGTAACCGCGTCGCAAATATATTCCGCGAGCGGGGTGACTATTTCCTCTACTCTCATGGGAGCGGGCCATTCACCTTGGCAGGTTAATAGATGCATCTATGGTTCGCGCCGTTCGACCCTTCGGCAGTGCACATTTTATTATTTTGTTGGATCGGGCCGTACGACCTCGGTATCATTTTCGCATGCTATTTGCTTGGTACTTTCTGTGATTTGAATTGCTTAAATGCATTGAGATATAAGTTGTTAACTGAAACGACGTGAACTGAAATTATAATTATGAAAGAAGCTGTCACTTTCTTTTGTTATATGTTATTTAATCATGAAATTCATGCTTAGCATCACATTTAATTATATTAATTTTGTCCTAGAACGTGTCAAATCGACCCCTCGTCACTACCTCTTTGGGATTAGGCAGGATACTTACTGGGTATGCGTTGTTTTCGTACTCATACTAGAATTTCTTAGTTTCATTAGACTCAAATTGGGGTGTGATTCATGTTTTTAGTGTTGTTTGATGTGATTTAAGGCCTAGACTAAGTCCGTGATATGTTTTGAGACTTGTTGGTATATTCCGACGGGGTCCCGAGGGGCTCGGGTGAGTTTCGGGGTGGTTTCGGACCATTTCTACGCCATTTTTAGCTTCTGGTTTTTGACTACAGCAGTTTGCTATGCGATTGCAATGAGTAAAATGAAAGAAAATGGCCAGTGAATCGCGATCGCGGAAGGCCTTTCGCGATCGCATAGAGGAAANCTTGGCGTTTGGAGCTACATAGCTCCAAATATGCTAAAAATGGCCGAAACCTCGATAGATAACTTCTGCCCAGGTATTTACTCATCGCGATCGTGGAAAATTCTTCGCGATTGCGAAGCACAATTTTCTCAGCCCAAAATTTTTACTTCGCGATCGCGAAGAACAAATGCCCAGCTGTTCCCGACAACTTCTAGTATAATGGTCATAACATTTTGTACAAAACTCCAAATTAAAAATGGTTTGACTTTTTGAAAACTAGATACCAAGGGATACAACTTTTATGCTTTGATAATTTCCCAATTCATTATAGATTACGAGATATAATCTTCCAAAGTCATCCCTATGCAACAATGCGATTTCCAAACTCTTCCCGGACAGGCTTAGTGTATCAACCATAACTATTTGGACACAGCTCCAAACGCCAAGTAGTTTAATTTTCTGAAAACTAGACACAAAGGGATACAACTTTTATTTTTGTATCGTCTCCAAATTTTTTATAGATTGCAAGATAAAAGCTTCCAAAATCGGGTCAGTGCAGCAGAAACTTTCCTCTATGCGATCGCGAAAGGCCTTCGTGATCGCGATTCACTGGCCATTTTCTTTCATTTTACTCATTGCGATCGCGTAGCAAACTGCTGTAGTCAAAAACCAGAAGCTAAAAATAGCGTAGAAATGGTCCGAAACCATTCCGAAACTCACCCGAGCCCCTCGGGACCCCGTCGGAATATACCAACAAGTCTCAAAATATATCACGGACTTAGTCTAGGCCTTAAATCACATCAAACAACACTAAAAACACGAATCACACCCCAATTCGAGTCTAATGAAACTAAGAAATTCTAATTTCTACATTCGATGCTGAAACTTATCAAATCACGTCTGATTGACCTCAAATTTTTCACGTAGGTCACACTCGACATTACGAACCTACTCCAACTTCCACAATCGGAATCTGACCCCGATATCAAAATGTCTACTCCCGGTCATACTTCTCAAAAATCCTCAAATTTATAACTTTCGCCAAATGACCCCGAAATGACCTATAGACCTCCAATTCCACTTCCGAACGCGCTCCCAATACAAAAGTCACCATACAGAGCTATTCCCAGACTCGGAATCCCAAACGGACATCGATAACATTGAAATACACCTCAACCCAAATTTATGAAATTCTTCCAAAATGCCAACTTCCTTAATAGACGTCTAAATGCTCCTGAATCATCCAAAACCTGATCCAGACACACGCCCAAGTTCAAAATCATCATACAAATTTGTTGGAACCTTCAAATCCCGATTCCGAGGTTGTTTACTCAAAAATCACTTTTTGGTAAACTCTTCCAACTTAAAGCTCCTGAACTTCCCAAAATTCAAGTACAACCATGCATGCAAGTCATAATACCTGAAGTGAAACTACTCAGGTCCTCAAACCACTGAACGCCGCGCTAGAGCTCAAAACAAACAGTCGGGTCGTTACATGCGAAGTCAGCAGGCCTGAGGCATGCGTGTAAGTACCTAGCCGGTCATTTTGAGCATTTACACTTAGCTTGATACTTTATGGGCATGATAAGCTCCGTGTAATGTATTATGACTTATTTGAATCATCGGTTTTGGTTTTCAGGTTATTCGGAATCGATTTGGAAGGATGAATTTCATTGTTGAAGCTTTAAATTGGAAGAGTTGACCAAGTTTGACTATTTGTGAATTTGACCGCGGAACGGAGTTTTGATGGTTCCGACAGGTCCAAATGGTGATTTAGGACTCAAACGTATGCCTGGATTTGCGTTTGGATGTTTCTAGAAGGTTTCGTCACAAATTGGCGAAAATTGAAAATTTGAAGGTTTGGAAAGTTCATAAGTTTGACTAAGAGTTGACTTTGTGGATATCGGGTCCGTATTGTGGTTCCGCAAATGTAATAGCTTTGTTATTTCATTTGGTAATTGTGCAAAATTTGGGTTCATTCTGGATTGATTTGCTATGTTCCGGCACGATTTTTGGGAGTTGAAAATTTCAAAGTTCTTCAAGTTGGAATTGAGGTGTGATTCGTCGTTTCGATGTTGTTAGGTGTGATTTGAGTTCTCGAGTAGTTCTGTGTTATGTTATGGGACTTGTCGATATATTTGGATTTGGACGAGGTTCGAACCATTTCTCATTCTTATATGGTTGCTGGTAGCTGCTGGTGCTGGTGTTGCGCACCTCCAGTTGAATTTGTGCAGGTGCAATGGTCGCAGAAGCGAGGTGAGAGCTGGTTGGGAGGCTTCGTAGAAGCGGTTCTTCAGGTGCAGAAGCGCGACCTTGAATGCGACAATATTCATTGCAGAAGAGGATGGTCTCGCAAATGCGAGTCTTTTCTCGCAAAAGGAAAGTCGCATATGCGGCCACTTGTCCGCAAATGCGGAATCTGCTGGACAGAAGCTATAAAATCGAGGTTTTGGTTCTTTTATCTGAGATGTGGAACTCGGATTGAGGTGATTTTTGGAGCAATTTTCATCACAAGGATTGGGGTAAGTATTCCACTTGGTTTTGATCTTATTTCATGAATATATCTTCATTTTTGGCAATTGATTTATGAAGTTTAAACAGAAATTGGGGGGTTTAGCCTAAAGTTTCATAATAAGAATTTTTGAGTTTTGAACATCGATTTGGAGTCGTATTTGAGTAAAACTAGTATGGTTGGACTCGTAATTGAATAGGTTCTCGGATTTTGTGAGTTTTGTCAGGTTCCGAGGTGTGGGCCCGGGTTGGACTTTTGGTCGCTTTTTGGGCTTTGCTTAAAGATTCGACTTTTATCGATTGGGTTTGTTTCCTTTGGCATTATTTGATGTGTTTGAGTTGCTTTTGGCTAGTTTAGTCGTTCTGAGGTCAGTACGCGCGAGATGGCTTTTTTTGAGCATCGTTTGGCCTGCTCTGTATTGGAATTGGCTTGTTTGAGGTAACTAACACTTCTAAACTTAGTGTTGAGGAGGCTCAGGGCCTAATTGTAAGATATTGTTACAATAACACGTGAGTTGTCCGTGCGGATCCATATAGTGATACTATAGCACGTGAGTTGTCCGTGAAGCACGTGAGTTGTCAGTGCGAATCCAGGTATTGATACTATAGCACGTGAGTTGTCCGTGCAGCACGTGAGTTGTCCATGTGGATCCAAATATTGATATTATAGCACGTGATTTGTCTGTGCAACACGTGAGTTTTTCGTGCAGATTATAGCGCTTGGGATGTAGGAGCCCCTCTGGAGTGTGTACACCCTCAGTGGGGCAGTTGCTAGCAGTTATTATATTTGGGCGAGATCTACCCTGATCAGTACCGAATGACTGAGTGTGTCGAGTGATTGAGCGTGATGAGTAGAAAGTATGAGACAATTAGATTGAGTACTCTGAGAGTGTGAGTATATGAGTTAATCACTGAGATGACTGCATTTGACATGCGTACTTGAGATACATGCATAGAGATGCATTTCCTTCTGCTCCCTGGTTTTGGGTGACATTCATGATTTCACCTATATATTGACATGTAGGCATAGAGATGTATTTTTCCTCATGCTACCTAGAATGAAACATCTTATGTATTGTTGAAAAGTTTTTAGGAAAAATTACAGTTTTCAAAATTAATCATATTTTCGACGATTACTGTAAAGGAGTTGGGTTTTCACTGATATACTTGAAAAGCGGAACTATTTTCGGAAAACTATGAAAAAGAAGAGCATTGTACCTCTGAGTTACCTCTTTTGTTATTTGCTTTACGTTGTTATAAACTATTGTTGGATATTGGTGTTGGACCTGACCTTTGTTCTAGCTCGTCACTACTTTCAACCTAAGGTTAGGTTTTTTACTTATTGAGTACATGATGCCAGTTATACTCATACTACACTTCTGCACCTTGCGTGCAGATGTTGCTGTGTTCGACGAGAGCTGGACTTGAAGATGTACTTGTGTTCTGGTTGTAGCTGCCTATTGTTCATAGTAGCCTTAAATTCATAAAACTCTGTCTATGTACTTTTTGAACAAATGATGTATTTACTTCATACCAGCTTTGTAAATTATATTCTTAAAAGCTCATGATTTGTACTACCAGTCCTTGATAAATGTATAAGATTCAGATTTTTCTTTGATGTAATTGTCTTATTAATATTATTGGAATTAGATATTTATTAGTTGACTTACCTAGCAGGCTGGGTTAGGTGCCATCACGACTAGTTGGATTTTGGATCGTGACAATGCGTCGCTTTTGCGAACAATTGTTCGCTTTTGCGAAGATATCCACTTCGTAATTGCGAAGCCTTTGTTGCAATTGCGGAAAATTTTGAGCCTGTCAGGGTTCGCAAATGCGATCCCTGGTCCGCAACTATGAGAGTTCGCAAATACGAACCCTGTGTCGCAAATGCGACATATGCAACTGGACAAAAGGGCTGGGAGTCAGGATTTTTCAACATATTCTCTCATTTGGAACCCTAGACTCGGTAGAAGGCAATTCGGAGATGGAATTTTCATATACAAACATTGGGTAACTGATTCTAATCAATTTCCAACTATATTTCATCAATATATCTTAGATTTAACATCAAAATCATAATAATCAAAGTGAAAATTTGTGAAACTTTGTCAAGTTTTTGAAAAATAAGAATTTGAGTTTTGAGAGTCGATTTGGACTTGAATTTTGAGCTGTGTGGAGGTAAATTTTAGGGAAAAATAAATTTTCGAGAGTTGGGTTGGCCTAGTTGGGAGAACTACCCTTTAGGATTTGGGATTGATTGGGTCATTTGTGCTATATGAAAGATGTGTACGCAAGGTGACGAGTGGTTACACGGGTTATATGTGGTATTTGACCGGTTTAGGCTACTAAGACTCTTTTCATGTTTTATTTGAATTGTCATATCATGTTTTAAATTCTCATAGTCAAACTAATCTAACTTGTGTTAGTCTATATTTACATGCCTTAAATGACTTTATTAACACTTGTTCTACATCTTACTTGATATTTTTCTCTTATGCTTTAGTTGAAGTTGTTGCCTCTTTCATTGTTATATGTTATCTCTTCCATTGTTGATTTAACATTAATTGAAGTCATTATTCCATGTTATCTCTTCCATTGTTGATTTATCATTATTTGAAGTCATTGTTACATGTTTTCTCTTGCATTGTTTATTATCCATATATGAAGTCACCGTTACATGTTATCACTTCCATTGTGAGTTACTCTTATGTAATATCAAGGTTACACATTATATCTCTATTTGTTGAGTTATTGGTGTTGAAGTTGTGAAAGTTGTTATTGTATTGAAGCGAAGTTGTTAATTGTTGAGGTATTCTCCTTGTTAAGAAATTTACATTCACTGTAATTGTTGATATTCTTGTATACATTGTGCTTGAGCCATGGGATATTATTGTGAAAACATCGATATTTTTGGTTATTGACAAGTTGTGACATATGGGCACTTGTGGTGCGAGTTGTTATTATGATCTGATATTGATGCACATGCAGCGGTATAAGGATAGGGGTTAATGTGCATGATGCGGCATAAGGTGGGACTTATGTGCGTGTTGCTTGTAAGGGAAGTGCTTGAAGCCACATGGTGTCATAAGATGGGCTAAAGTGCATGTTGCTATTTCAAGAAAAAATATTTTCAAAACTATTTAAATGTAAGGCTCACACGGCGGTATAAGAAAAGATTGTGATTGAAATTGAGAAATATGAATACCTCGGTTGTGATTCTTGTTGTATACGAGGCGGTACCTTGTTTGTGATTCTTGTTGTTTATCTCATATTGTAAAGAGTTATTGGTAAAACACTTCTTGTTGCTTTTGTACTTCCGTGTCTTATCAGTTTGGATCCATTTGACTGTGGTGGTTCTCCTTAATTGCTTCCTTTATGTTATCTCTATGCTTACAATTCCAGCATTAGTCTATGTTATTAACTTGTTTCATATCAGTTATTTCTATGCCTTCCATTACTTCACTTTTTTTATGTTTTCATTCTGTTTATTATGTCCTAGTAGGTGTCTTGACCTGGCCTCGTCACTACTCTACCAAGGTTAGGCTTGATACTTACTGGGTACCATTGTTGTGTACTCATACTACGCTTCTGAACATCTTTTTGTACAGATCCAGATACGCATGCTCGTATTGGACATTAGTGTTTGTTGTAGTTGTTTGTTGGAGACTTCAAGGTATACCTATTCGACGTCCGCATGCTTCGGAGTAACCTTCCATTATCCTTATAGTATTTTTGTTTCCTTTATTAGACAGAGTTATAGTAGGTATTTTGGAACATTCTGTAGAAGGTTATGACTCAATCTCACCAGATTTTGGGAGCATTGTAGTTGTGTTTCAGTTATCAAGATATTTATGAGAATTGTTAGTTTATATCATGTCTTAGCTTTTATTTCTGTCATATCTCTCATTGTTAGGCTTACCTAATCTTAAAGACTAGGTGCCATCACAACATCCTAAGGAGGGGAAATTAGGGTCGTGATAAGTTGGTATCAGAGCTCTAGGTTCATAGGTGTTATGAGTCATAAGCAGGTTTAGTAGAGTCTTGCGGATCGGTATGGAGATGTCTGTACTTATCATCGAGAGGCTACATAAATTTTAGGAAAAATCCATTTCTTTGATTCCTTATTGTGCGAATTAGTTGACTTTGAAAACTAAATCTTTGACTTTTTATTCTCTCGCGGATGGTGAGGACACGCACTGTTGGATTCGACGATCAGACACTCACGCCCCCTGCTAGGGTTGTGAGATGCCGGGGTGGGGAATGAGGCCGAGAAGGGGAACGTGGTGCAGCTAGAGAACCTGCCCGAGTTGCAACACAGGAGCCACCAGTAGATCCAGTTGGGGGACAAGCACCCCAGACGCCTATTTCCACCCCTGCATAAGGAGACTCTCACATAGTTCTTGAGCATGTTTTGTACCTTAGCTCAGGCGGGATTGATTCCACTTGCACCAGCCACATCTCAAGCTGGGGGAGGAGCTCATACTCCCACGGACCGTACTCCAGAGCATCGGGTCCATGTTGATTAGGTCCCAGAGGTTATGCCAGCGCAAGCTATATTTTTGTTTCAGCTCGAGGTTAGGGCACTGGCATCTGAGGAGGAGGAGGAGCTTAGAATTGAGAGGTTCAAGAAGTATCATCCTCTTAATTTAGTGGCTTAGCTTCAAAGGATGAAGGATTTTCTAGAGAAGTGCCAACGCATTATCCGCACCATGGGAATTTTGGAGACGAGCGGAGTTGCTTTTACTATATTCCAGCTATCAGGAGCAGCATACTAATAGTGGCAGGTTTACAAAGAGGGTCCCAGACGATGCAACTTCACATACATGGACTCAGTTTTCATAGATGTTCTTAAGAGAGTTTGTTCCCTAGACCCTGCGGGATGCATGGTGTGTGAAGTTTGAGCATTTGTGCCTACGTCAGTGTCAGAGTATGCTGTCAGATTCAATGATTTGTCTACACATGTACCTACTTTGGTTTCTACAGTTAGGAAGTGAGTCCGTCGATTCATCGAGAGGCTCAACTATGGTATTAGGTTTAGCATGGCTCGAGAGTTAGAGACAGATACCCCATATCAGCAACTGGTAGAGATCACATAGAGGCTGGAGGGTATGCGGGGCCGTGAGAGAGAGGACAGGGAGGCCAAGAGGCCTTGAGGTACTAGAGGATTTAGTGGTGGCCACACTGCAGCTACAACCTATCATGGTTGAGGTTATGTGAGCCGTCCATTCACTCAGCACTTCTAACTTCTATTAGTGCTTCGGTTATTCTGAGGTAGCAAGTTTCACACTTTTCTTAGCAAGTTTCACACTTTACTTAGCCAGTTTCTAGTGCACCTCCTGCACGTGGTGCCTTCAGCGATCATTCTAGCTGACTAGGCGTGAGCCAGTCTTAGAAGTCATGCCCATCGAGAGCTTGCTTTGAGTGTGGTGATGCCCGTCATATAGTGAGGGAATGCCCCATACCAAGAGGGGTGCACCTCCACAAACTACTCAGGCTCCAAAGATTTAGCCAGGTCCACAGACTTCACAGTCCATGGTTGCTGCTCTAGTTTCTGCTCCACCCTCACAACCAGCTAGGGGTGGGGGACGGGCGGGTAGAGGTCGCCTTAGAAGAGGAGGCAGGTCAGATTCTATGCTTTTTTGGGTAGGACAAGGGCAATCGCTTTAAATACAGTCATCCCAGGTATGGTTCCAGTTTGTCATAGAGATGCATCAGTCTTCTTTGATCCGAGATCCACTTATTCATATGTGTCATCTAACTTTGCTCAGTATTTGGATATATCTCGTAATTCTTTGAGTTCTCCTATTTATGTGGGCACGCCTGTGGGAGATTCTATTATTGTGGACCATGTGTATCAGTCATGTTTTAGTTGTTATTGGTTGTTTTGAGACTAGAGTTCATATAGTGTTATATAGCATGGTAGACTTTGATGTTATCTTGGGCATGGACTGATTGTCGCCCTATCATGTTATTCTGGATATTCATGCCAAGACCGTGACATTGGTTATGCCAAGTTTACCAAGGTTGGAGTGGAGGGGTACTTTGTCTTATGTTCCTAGCAGAGTTGTGCCGTTTATCAATGCTCAACGGATGGTTTAGAAGGGGTTTTATGCATATCTAGCCTTTACGAGAGAGGTCAGTGCTTATACTCCCACCGTTGAGTCATTTCCAGTAGTGAAAGACTTCCCAGATGTATTTCCAGCAGATCTTCCGGGCATGTTGCCCAATAGGGATGATTTTGGTATTGACTTGTTGTCGAGCACTCAGCCCATTTCTATCCCACTATATCGTATAACCCCAGCAGAGTAGAAGGAGTAGTTGCAAGAGTTGCCTAATAAGGGCTTCATTTGGCCTAGTGTGTCGTCTTAGGGTGCTCCGGTCTTGTTTGTGAAGAAGAAGAATGGTTTTATGCGCATGTGTATTGATTATCGGCAGTTGAACAAGGTTACAGTAAAGAACATGTATCCATTATCGCGCATTAGTGACTTATTTGATTAGATACAGGGTGCAAGAGTGTTCTCAAATATTGATTTGCGGTCGGGGTATCATCAGCTGAAGATTCAGGATCCGGATATCCCGAAGACTTCTTTCAGGACTCGGTATGATCACTACGAGTTCCTTGTGATGTCATTTGGGCTGACCAATGCCCCAGCAGCATTTATGCACTTGATGAACAGTGTATTCTAGCCATATCTTGATTCATTCTTCATTGTTTTTATTGATGACATCTTGGTGTACTCCCGTAGTTAGAAGGATCATGAGCAGCATCTGAGGACCGTGTTCTAGACCTTGAGAGAGAAGAGTTTGTACACAAAATTCTCAAAATGTGAATTCTGGATTGATTCGGGGACTTTTTGGGTCATGTGGTGTCGAGTGAGGGTATTAAGGTAGACCCTAAAAAGATTGAAGTAGTTCAGAATTGCCCCACACTGTCTTCAGCTATGGAGATTCAGAGTTTCCTTGGTTTGGCCGGGTATTATCGCTGTTTCGTAGAGGGTTTCTCATCCATTATTGCACATATGACTAGATTGACCTAGAAAAGAGCTCATTACCGATGGTCTGAGGAGTCTGAGGCGAGATTTCAAAAGCTCAAGGCTGCTTTGACTGCAGCTCCAGTGTTGGTATTGCCTACGGGTTCAGGTTGTTACACTATGTATTGTGATGCTCCACGTGTTGGGCTTGGCACAGTGTTTATTCAAGACGGTAGGGAGATTGCCTACGTGTCTTGGTAGTTGAAGGTCCATAAGAAGAATTATCTGGTGCACAACTTGGAATTGGAAGCTATTGTTCATGCATAGAAGATTTGGCGGCATGGTTTGTACGGTGTCCCATGTGAGGTCTATACCAACCACCGGAGTCGCCAGCATCTGTTCAAACAGAAAGATCTTAACTTACAGCAGAGGATATGGTTAGAGTTGCTTAAATACTATGACATCGTTATTCTATAGTATTCCGTGAAGGCCAATGTGGTGGTCGATGCCTTGAGTTGAAAGGCGGAGAGTATGGGTAGTTTGGCATATCTAACAGCAGCAAAGCCCACCAGCCCTAGATGTTCAGGCCTTGGCCAACCAGTTTGTTAGATTGGATGTTTCGAAGCCCAGTCGAGTTCTTGCTTGCATGATTTCTCGGTCTTCTTTATATTATCGCATCAGAGAGCATCAGTATGACGACCCCCATTTGCTTGTCCATAAGGACATGGTACAGCACGACGACGCCAAGGAGGTTTCTATTGGAGATGATGGTGTGTTGTGAATGTAGGGTCGATTATGTGTGTCCAATGTGGATGAGTTGCGTGAGATGATCCTCAAGGAGGCCCACAGTTCGTGGTACTCCATTCATCCGGGTGCTGCTACGATGTATCAGGATTTGAGGCAGTACTATTGGTGGAGAAGAATTAAGAAAGACATAATGGAGTATATATCTTGGTGCTTAAATTGTCAGCAAGTGAAGTATGAGCATTAGAGGCCAGGCGGTTTGCTTTAGAGACTTGAGATTCCCGAGTGGAAATGGAAGCGTGTTACCATGGACTTCATTGTTGGGTTCCCACGGATTTAGAAGAAATTTGACGATGTATGGGTGATTATGGATAGTTTGACCAAGTCGACTTATTTCATTCTGGCGGTTACCACTTATTCTTCAGAGCTTCTAGCTCAGACTTATATATGCGAGATTTTTCATCTCCATAGTGTGCCGGTATCCATTATCTCCGATCGAGGTACGCAATTCACATTGTGTTTCTTGAAAGCTTTGCAGCGTGAGTTAGGCACACAGGTTGAGTTGACTACATTCACCCCCAGATGGACAGACAGTTCTATTGGAGGATATGTTTCATTCCTATGTTATAGATTTTAGGGGTTCTTGGGATCAGTTATTGCCGCTTGCAGAGTTTTCCTACAACAATAGCTACCAATCAAGTATTTAGATGGCTCCTTACGAAGCATTATATGGGAGGCGATGTCGTTCTCCAGTTGGTTGGTTTAAGCCGGGAGAGGCTAGATTGTTGGGAACGGATTTGGTTCGAGATGCCTTGGAGAAGGTCAAGTTGATTCAGGATCGGCTTTGTACAGAACAGTCTAGGTAGAAGAGTTATGCTGATCGGAAGGTTCGTGATGTAGCATTTATGGTTGGAGAGCGGGTTTTGCTCTGGGATTCACCCATGAAGGGTGTGTGAGGTCCGAAAATAAGGACAAGTTGAGCCTTAGGTATATCGGTCCTTTCGAGATCCTTGAGAGAGTCGATGAGGTGGCCTACAAGCTTGCATTGCCACCTAGCTTATATGCAGTTCATTTGGTGTTCCATGTTTCTATGCTCCGGAAGTATTATGGTGATCTGTCTCATGTTTTAGACTTCAGCACAGTCTAATTGGACAAGAATTTGACTTATATTGAGGACGGTGGCTATCTTGGACAGACAGGTCCGGAAGTTGAGATCAAAGAACATTGCTTTAGTGAAGGTTCAATGGAGGGGTCATCTGGTCGAGGAGGCGGCCTGTGATACCAAGCATGACATGCGGAGTCGTTATCTTCATCAATTCATCACTTCAAGTATGTCCTTATGCATGTTCGAGAACGAGCGTTTGTTTTAAGAGGGGGAGAATGTGACAACCCGACCGTTCATTTTGTGTAATTACACCCTGTTACCCCTTTTAATACTTCACACATGTGTGTTTATGATTTTATGACTTACGGGATTGATTACTTTCGTTCCGAGAAGATTTCGAGTTGATTTGGACCCTTTGATTCTTGACTTAGAATCTTAAGCTAGAAATATTGACCAAACTTTGACTTTGGTGAAAATGACCCCGGAGCGATGTTTTGATGGCTTCGATAGCTTCGTAACCTGATTTTGGACTTGGGCGTATGCCCGAAATTGAATTCAAAAGTCTGTAAGTTGATTTGTGTTGTTTTGCCAAAATTTGGCCGTAGGTTGACTTATAGCTTGACGCACATGCTAGGTGACGGGCGTGTGAGGGTGCACCACGAGAGATTGAGACTTGGTCCCTCCCGTGAGACTGTAAAGTCGAATAGCCCATTGTTATTACCTGTTTTTCCTTGTCTTTGAGCAATTGACTGCCTTTCATGTTAGAAAACATGCTTAGGCCATATGATATCACTGTTGGGACCCGCAGCGGTCGTGTACTTGTTGAATTGACTGCTAATTGCTGTATTGTACTCAGTCACAATCTTACTTGTGTGTTATATCTACGTTCCCTCTCATTTCTTGTTGATACTTGTTGTATTCTCTATTTGGTCTGACTATTATGATATTCTATGAGCCCGAGTGCCTGGAGAGGTTAGTGACTGAGATAGGGCTTGGGTGCCGAGTTGTGAGATATGGGAGGTATATGGATCGAGTTGCACACTGCAACAAGCCTTATGGCTATATTTAGGTATATGGATCGGGTTGCACGCCGCAACAAGCCTTCGGGCTATATATAAATTATAGATCAGGTTGCACGCCGCAACAATATTGGATCGGGTTGTACGCCGCAGCAATATAGAGCTTGGGCTGAAGGAGCCCCTCTGGAGTCTGTACAGCCCCAGTGAGCGCATGTACCTATAGAGAGTGTGTGTCTAGGGTTGAGAGCCGAGAGTATGAGTTGTTGAGATGAGTTGAGTGACTGCTGCCTTGAGACGCTATACTTGCTTTTAATTATTGTTGCACTTAGTTGTTATCTGTTGATGTTGTGAAATTTTTGGAAGATTTATATCTGATTTACTTGAGCTCGAATTGATTTGACTTAAATCGCCGGATTTGAAAACATGTTCACTCTTTACTGAAAACTTTTGAAATGAACTATATTTACATAGCTCGTCACTTCTTCTCAGTTCCTTATTTAGTTATGTTACTTGCTGAGTTGGTTATACTCATGTTACACTCTGCACTTCATGTGCAAATCCAGGTGTGTACGGTTCTGGCAGTTGTTGAGTTCGTGCGCGAGCTGATTATCGGAGACTTACGAGGTAGTTGCCCACGTCCGCAGTCCTTGTTTCTCCTTTCTTATTATCTTTTTCTCTCTTGTATTGGCATTTGGCCCAGACTGTAGTAGACTTTGTTTCTAGATTGGTTGCTATATGCTCATGACTTAGTGACACCCCGATGTCGGGCTATTATTCCGCACTTATGTTTTGGGTTTTACCCCGCTGTTATGTAAACCTCCGATTAATTTAATTGCCTTACTCATTTCTGTCATATATTGAAAGCATACTAAGAATGTCGGTTTTCCTAGTTCCACTATAGGCGCCATCACGACATGTTAGGTATTTGGGTCGTGACACCTAAGCTCTTGAGTAGCTTCATATTGTGTATCATGACTTGTGTGAGTGGAGGGATTCCATTTTCGGATAATTCAGGATTGATTTGGAAGAATGATTCTTGTTTTTGAAGCTTAAGCGGCAAGAGTTACTCCGATTTGACTTTTGTTAAGATGACCTTGGAATGGTATTTTGATGATTCTAATATATTCGTATGGTGATTTTGGAATTAGGCGTATGCCTGGGTTTGGATTTTGAGGTTCGTATGTTGATTTGATGCATTTTGGTGAAAGTTAGAAAGTTGAAGGTTTGGAAGATTGGGAGGTTTAACCGAGACTTGACTTTCTCAATATCGGATTTAGATTGCGATTCCTGGAGTTAGAATAGCTCCATTATGGAATTTGGGACTTGCATGCATAATTTGACGTCATTCCGAGTTGATTTGATATGATTCGGCACGAGTTGTAGAAGTTGAAACCTTATTTGTTCACCAGGCTTGAATTGATGCTCGATTTACGGCTGTGATGTTATTTTTTCTGATTTGAGACCTCGAGCAGGTCCGCGTTATGTTATGGAACATGTTGGTATGTTCGGATGGGGGTCTCGGGGGCCCCGGGTGTGTTTCAGACGGGTTTCGGATCATTTGGATCATGTTGAGTGAAGTTGGTCTGGGTAAGGATCTGGTGTGGTTGCACCTGCGGACCACAGGGCATAGGTGTGAGAAGAGAAGGGGTACAGAAGCAGAAACAAGGCTATATGAGGAAGACCGCAAAAGCGGAAGTCTGGGTGCATCTGTGCATACACAGAAGCAGAACTTTGAGCGCAGAAGTGCATTCATGGTCGTAGAAGCGACATTGGCTGAGGTAAGGTATTTCTGCAGAAGTGGATTGTTGGCCGCAGAATCAGTCATCACAGAAGTGACCTTCTGACCGCAAAAGCGGGATTCTTGGCAGATTGTATTTATATCGAGGGTTTGGTTGTTTTTATCACATCTTGAGTTGTAGACCTCGATTTTGTGCAATTTTGGAGGGGTTCTTCACGATTTGGATTGTGGTAAGTGTTCTTCACTCGGATTTGATTATATTTCATGATTCCATCTATGTTTTTATCATTAAATTAGTGATTTGAGTTGGAGAAAATTGGGAATTTATGTAAAAACTTTCTAAAATATAAATCATGATTGAAGGATGATTTGATGTCGGAGTTGGATAATTTTGGTATGGTTGGACTCATATCGAAATTTGTGTTCGGATTTTGTGGGTTATGTCTAGTTCTGAGGTGTGGGTCTGAGGTTGAATTTTTTAGTTTTCATTAAAGATCGAAGTTGTATTATCCGAAATTATTTTCTATGTTTTTTATTTATGGTATTGAGTTATTTTGGCTAGATTTGAGTTGTTCGGATGTTTGCTTCACACGATAAGGTCATTTAGAGTATTGATTTGGCTTCTTTGAGGTAAGTATGCCTAAATTTTCTGGGGGGGAGGGGGGACTACCCCTTAGGATTTGAGTTGTTTGTGTTATTTGTGTTATGTGAAAGCCGTGTACGCGAAGTGACAAATGCGTACTCGGGCTAATATGTGAAAATTGACCAGTTTAGACTCTTAGGCTTCTTTCATGTATTTATTTGGAATTGTTGCACATGTTATATCTCTTATTCGTCATGTTTACCATCACATGCTTTATTTGAAGTTGTTACATGTCACATCCTTTACTTGTCAAGTTTACTCTTATATGCTTTATTTGAAATTGCTACCTCTTTTATCATTATGTGGCTTCCTTTATTGTCAAGTTAATACTTAATTGAAATTATTGTTACATGATACCCTTTTGTTGCCGGGTTATTCTCTTGCATTAGACGAAATTGATAGTTTGTGCCATATTCATTTTTAGCCTATTTCATACACCAGTATCCGAAGATTGCCATTTTGTGGAAATACTTTCATTATCGAGTTTATCCTTAAGCGATTAATTGATGTTGAAGTTATTGAATAATCTATTTAATTGAAGTTGTGTTTAAAGGGGGTATTATTCATTGTTGAGTTACTTTCGCATTTATTTTGTTGTTATTGAGATTTTATGCACATTGTATTTGAGTTATGGAAATATTGATATTGTTGGTTCTTTTGGAAAGGTTGTGGTCTATGGGCCCTAGTGGTATGAGTTAAAATTTCATGTTGTTGTGATGTTAGCACATGCGAATTTTTGTGTGGATTGGTTGTTTTTATGTGGAGCATAAGGGTGGCATCTTACTATTGTTGATTGTGCAGAGTGATACGGGTGGCTATTGTGTTATTGTCCAGGTGGAGCGATAAGGGTGGCTATTATGCAGAATGATACGTGTGGCTATTATGCATAGTGATACGGGTGGCTATCAGAGTGATACGGGTGGCTAATGATGTTGTCAGGTCAGAGTGATACGGGTGGCAATCAGAGAAATAAGGGTGGCAATGTTAGGGATGATGTGTGATGGCCTGGGGGAATTTTGTTGGTGATATTCGTGTGATGGTGTGTTTTTCCTTGTGTATGTAATACACGTTATGTTGTTCGATGAGCTACTCGATATCTTGATATTACTTTTTCACTTGACTGTAACAGCACACTCACACAAGCATACACCATAGCATGCTACTTTTACTAGTTCAGGAAAACGAAACTTGACATCTATTGATCATGCCTATGTATTTTGTATTATCTGCTTCATATCGACGTTGAGCATGTGACCTTATCAGTCGGATTTTGATAGTGAGCATGTGACTCCGCCGGCAGATTGTGTGTCACGATCCCAAATCTAAACTGGCTGTGATGGCACCTATCGTGATATTAGGCTAGCCAATTTACTGAGCATAACATACAAGACTTTTCATTTAATACAATAACGTGATTTATTAGAAAACGTTCCACTTTTAATATTCCACAAGTACGGATAATCAAGGAAAACATTTAAACAATATCCCAAAACCCGGAGTCAACAATCATAAGCAACTAAATAGAACACAGAATCTAACACGATTTTCCTTAGTACAACAAGTCTAGGAAATGTAAATAACGACAAAATAGGAGGGAGAAAGGTGGGGCTGCGAACAGTGTACAGCTACCTCACAGTCTCCGATAAATCCTGGCACCTGAATCTACACACAAGGTGCAGGGAGTAACGTGAGTACTCCAACTCAGTAAGTAACAAATATAAATAAAAATTTGAGAAATACGAAGCACATAAATACACATCATAAATCCACAGCATTTACAGTTCCTCTTTCAAAATCGTAGGCACGAAAAATTCATAATTCTTACAAACCGATTTCAGTAAAAATCCTTTGAAATTTGCACTTTTCAATGGTTTCCATAGAAATTCAAGAAGAATTTAGTGTAAAAATATCAAAAATCATCAATAGCCTCTCGTGCCAAAACATATTTCATAAACTGCCCCTCGGGCATAACATCACTCGAAACCAATCACTCAGCATGCCTCACAGTCACTCAGAATCAACCCCTCGGGCAACCTCATAGTCACTCATTCCTCTCAATCACTCATCACCTGGCACTCGCACTCAGTAGTTACATGCGCTCATTGGGGGTGTGTACAGACTCCGGAGGGGCTCTTTCAGCCCAAGTGCTATAACAAGCCAAATCATGGCATCAGCCACTCTGGCACTCGGCCTATCAATAACATTCTGCGGCGTGCCCCATATCATATCCTCACAAATCAGGCCCTCGGCCTCACTCAGTCATAAACCTCGCAAGCCACTCGGGCATTTCAGTGAAAATAAGGAACTCGTCCCAAAACATCTTTCATATGCATCAAAGTGGAGTAATGAAACTCAATTAAATAGTAAACAGGTAAAAATCATGACTGAGTATAAGTTTCAAATCAAAATTGTGAGGAGATAGTAGTAAAAAGCCCCCTAAGGGGTCCAAACACTTGGCACGAGGCCCAAATACGGCATTCAGCCCAAAATATAGTAAAAATCTTTGAAACATGAAATATCATATGATTATAATCAAATACGCAACTTAATAGTTGCTATGGGACGGACCAAGTCACAATACCCCAATAGTGTACGCCACACACTCGTCATCTAGCATGCACGGCACTCCAAAATAGTGATATAATGCGAAGTCCGGGGTTTCATACCCTCAGGTCCAGATTTACAATCGTTACTTACCTCAAACCAGATGAAATCTACTCTGTGATTCCCTTGCCACTTGACTCTGCCTCAACACACCTCGAATCTATTCAAAAACAGATTCATATCATAAAAATATACCAAAGGAACAAAGCCCACTCGAAAATAATTAAATTACATCAAAAATCCTGAATTTGGCCAAACCTAACCCCCGGTTCCACATGCAGGGATGGGCGCCACCTGTGGTCCTAGAGGCAGAATGGAAATTGGGGCAGCGCCCTGGTGGGCGCCCGGTGCTAGCCAGGGCGCCGGTGACGAGAATTTTGTCCTATTTTGCCCGGGCACGGTTATTTCGGCCCTAAACCTACCCAACACGTATAAAAGAAAGTCTAAGCTTATTTTTGAAGGGTTGGACGCCACTTTGGAGGAAATATACACACGGGATCATTAGGAAGCGAAGGATTCTCAGTTTTCTTCATCTTTTTCTAGTATTTACAATTTATGCAACACTTATGCAATTGTTTGATTTTATCATGAGTGGATAAACACCCATTGTTCTAGGGTTGTGGTTTAGCCATGAATATTGTTATTTGACATTAACTTAAACTTGATTATAGTTCACTCAATATATGGTTGTTTCTTCAATTCTGTGTTTAATTGCTTAATTGTCTGGCCA
>ML424464.1:0-15539 GCA_005239525.1 Nicotiana knightiana | reverse complement strand
CTGGAATATTTGTCTCTATTGAATACACAACAATCAACTTGTTACTTGATAATTAGTTATTTCGTAGAATCGTAGTATAAAATAGTTACATTCCTGGATTTTTACTTTGGCTTGATTTAATAACAATTATAGTGATTTAGTAAGTAGTTTACACAAGTCTCTGTGGGTTCGACATTTGATTTATCATTATATTACTTGTACGACTACGTATACTTGCGTGTGCATTTGGGACCAACAAGTTTTTGACGCTGTTGCCGGGGACTTGATTATAGACTACTTTCTAGTTTTTGCTTTAATTGCTTATTTTTTCCAGTCTAACGTTACTTGACTGTTACTCTAATCTCAAGAATAGGTTTATTGAATGCGTAGGGTCAGAAGCCAGGACAGACTTGATGGCTTTGACGGCTTTGACCCCGAACCTGAGAGAACATTTCACAGGAGGTTGAGGGAAGCAAGGGATACACACAATATTCAGGACCTCATTCAAATTCCTGTGAACATGGCAGAAGACCAACACATGGCCATTCAGGAGGTAGCAATTCCCAGTATTGCTAATGTTACCTCCAGCATCGTGAAGCCCAGAATCAATGGGCACTTTGAGCTGAAACAGAGCATGATCCAGTTACTTCATGCAAACGGGCAGTTTATGAGTCTTCCACACAGGATCCTTAGTAGCACATTCTGAACTTCTTGGAGATTAGTAATACTTATATAACTAACGGGGTCACGCCAGATTATGTGAGGCTCGCACTTTTCCCATTCTCTCTCTTGGGAGAAGCAAAGCGATGGCTAAAGGTAGAACCAGCTAATTCCATTACAACATGGAGCGATTTGGTGAGAAAATTTCTGGAAAGGTTCTTCCCTTCAGGCAAGATTGCAAAGATCAGAAGTGAGATAGTCTCCTTTAAACAGAAAGCATGTGAATCTTTATATTCAGCATGGAAAAGGTTCAAGGAGCTACTCAGAGACTGTCCTCATCACAATCAGACAAACGAAGTGTTAGTTCACACTTTCATTGAGGGGATCCATCCCCAAACAAAAATTGTCGTAGATGCAGCAGCTGGAGGTTAGGTATTGGAGAATAATTATGATGAAATATTTGCATTATTGAATAAATTCTCCAAAAGCAATCCATACTGGAAAGGTGAGATGGGAAGGAATGTGGTTCAAAAGTCACCAGGGGTTCTTGAACTAGATGTTGTCTTAGCATTGTCAGCTCAGATCTCTACATTGACTAACCAAGTCAATCAGATGAACCTGATCATTAACAAGCAACAGTCTCAACCACTGCAACAGGCCCAACCAGTGCAACAGATTCAGGTATTTTGTGAAGTCTGTGGAGAGGGTCACATGAGCAATCTATGCCCAGCAAATCCAGAGTCTGTATATTTTGTGGGTAATGTAAATCGAGGCCAAACAAATCAGTATGGGGGACACTTACAATCCCAACTGGAGGAACCACCCAAATTTCACTTGGGGTGGTAATCAAGGAAATCAGAATCAGTATCGGCCTCAAGCACCTCAACAACAATACAGACCACCTCAGGCTGAACAAAAATCAGCTAGCCTTGAGGAGATTATGAAGAAAATGATGAACAACCAACTTGCTTTCAATCAGAAAATAATGGCTGATCACCAGGCCCAAGCAGCAGCAATGAGAAATTTGGAACGCCAAATGGGGAAACTTGCCAATTCCCAAAATACCAGACCAGTAGGAGCTCTTCCTAGTGATACTGAGCCTAATCCTAAGGCTCAAGTCAATGCAATTACCTTGAGAAATGGAAGAATACTAGAAGAAGCTCCAAAAATAAAGAAGAATATAGCTCACCTTGAAGGAGAATTAGTTCCCAAGCCATTGAGGGGAATGAGAACGATGATAAAGGACCCGAGCCAGTAATTGAAACAAGGCCACCACCTCCGTTTCCACAAAGACTGTAGAGGCAAAAAGATGATGCTAAGTACAAGAGATTCCTAGATATGTTGAGCCAAGTGAGTGTGAATTTTCCTTTGGTGGAAATTTTGCAAAAAGTGCCTAAGTAGGCGAGGTATCTCAGAGATACTGTGGAAAATAAACTAAGACATGCAGAGTTCAAAACAATTGCACTTACTGAAGAGTGCAGTGCCAGAGTTCAGAGTAAACTTCCTCCTAAGTTGAAGGATCCTGGGAGTTTCACAATTCTTTTGTCTCTTGGAAAACAAGAAGTTGGTAGAGCCATGTATGATTTAGGGGCTAGTATAAATTTGATGCCATTTTCTTTGTTCAAGAAACTCGGATTGGGGGTTCTTAGACCTACCACAATCACTTTACAGTTAGCAGATAGGTCGTTAATTATGCCGGAAGGAATTATTGAGGATGTTCTAGTTCGAGTGGGAAAGTTTATTATTCCCGCTGATTTTATTGTGCTTGATTACGAAGCAGATGAGGAAGTGCCCATTATTTTGGGGCGACCATTCTTAGCTACTGGTGGAGCAATTATTTATGTGAGGGAAAGGAAGTTAAAAATGAGAGTTGACGATGAAGAGGTCAATTTTAATATGTACAAGGCACTTAAACTCCCAAAGAATTATGAGGACTTGTGCATGATTACTGTGGTCGGCATGAAGGGGATAAAGAAGAGTCCTTATGTGAATGGCAGTGATCCAAAGGAGGTGGTGTTGCAAGCTGAGGGTGTAAATATAATTGAGAAAAGAACCAGAGATGAAAAAGGAGACCCGTTAAGAGCGTGCAAAAAGGATAGGCTTCATGGGAGAAAGAATAAGAGAAAGCACCCAGCCTGAGCAGAGTAGCTGAGTCGTGCCACGACAATAAATAAGGCGCTTGTTGGGAGGAAACCCATCCTGTATATTTATTATATTTTTATTTTTTTTTTTAATTTTGAGTTTTGTGTTGTTTTTATTTTGCAGAGTAGGGGAAGTCTGAGTACCCATAGTTGAAGCTGAGGGGCATGTTTGAGCTTAAGTGTGGGGTCACCCCGACTCTAAAGATTGAGAATCATGTCCGAGCTAGGCCTGAGAGGGTCTCAGGGAGTATTTCTCACCCTTGTTTTAATGTTTTTCTTTGGGATCATGCATCGAGGACTATGCATAACATAAGTGTGGGGTGGGGAAACTACTTTCTGAAGTGAAGTGCAATTGTATAAAATAATTTTTTTTTAGTTAAGAAACGAAAAGAAAAATAAAAAAATAGAAAAAGTTCGGATTTTTCCAACGATGGATCTGTTGGACAATTTTCTTGAGGGATAAAGTCTGATTTAAAAACACCAAAAAGATCTTTTATTGTTTTCTTAGGATAGGTAGGTAGTATCCCTTGGTTTTTCTTTGGGCACCGGTTCTTTTCCAAGGGTGTAAGTTGAACCGGACAACTTAAAATTATTATTCTTTTAGTAGTTAGGAAGAAACTGAGTAACGTAGAAATACCCATTGACATGTTTGGTGCCGGCATATTAGGTTATGACATACATTCTTCTTTCCCTTATATTTGGTTTGGCATGTGATGCCTTAGTAAAAATAAATAGTCTATTTTGTGACGCCTTAGCTCAGTTGCTTGACTTGTATGCTACATAGTGTAATATTGCTTAATTCTCTCAATGTTGTGTGCTTGCTTGACTTAAGAGTTGAATAAAACCGTTGTGATTGATTCATGTGCAATGTGTGAGTGAGGTTTAGTGATTTTCTATGCTATCCTGTGTAGTCTAGAACTTGCCCCGTGTGTTAATCGAAGCAAATTGTAGGTTATGCTAGTCTAGGAGATGACGTAGGCATTTTCTTGCTTGATCTTGGATGTGCTTGTCACATGAAAATTAAAAATTTCCATTGCTAGCGCCTTTGAGCCGTTTGACCTTTTCTTTGGTGCCCACATTACAAGCCGTACCCCTATTTTGTTCTTAAATTGAGATTTTTGCACCTTTTCCTCCTAAGGCACTTAGTCGCTAAAAGAAGTAAGGTGAGATATTGTGGAGTAGCTTTTGAGTGGAGCCATAGAAGGGCCCTTTAGTGCATTAAAATTAAAATCAAAAGCCACTAGCCAATGAACTTTCATGTATGTAGTGTGTGGAGAAAGAAAAAAAATATTGTTGTAAAAGAAAGAAAAAGAAATGATAGTAAAAGTATGTACAAAAAGATACACACCTCCAATTTTTATTAATTTGTGCTAGTGAAAATATAGAAGTGCTTAATTAAAAAAGGGCTATGTTGAATATGAATTGTGGCAAGGTAATTTGTTGAGAAGAATATGTGTTGAGTTGTGAAGGTAGTGTATTAAAGTGCTTAGGAGGGTTAGTCACTATTCCTAAATATATCCTACCCGTCCCTTAGCCTACATTACAACCTTAAAGTCCTAATTGATCCTATATTTGGCTAACTTGAATTAGTGGAGATCTACACTACGGGCAAGCTTATGGTACGACCACGGGATTATGAATTTTTTGTGAGTGTGAGTGAATTTGTTCAATTGTGTGATGTCCTTAAATTATGTTCAAAAGCATAGTTGAATGTGGGGACTAGTATATTCACTCTTTTGTTTGTTGGTGAGGGCACATGAACTCATGAACGATTGGTAATGTTGTAAACTTTCTTATTGGGTGATTGCGTGAATTGAGAGAGCTTAGTGGTTACAAGTCAACTCTTGAGGTTTGGTGGTTGCAAATAGGTTGTTGGTATGATTGATTAAATTGTTATACTTTGGCATGTTTAAAGAAGGGGAAGAATGTGAAATTTTGTATGTTTATACTTGATTTCCGGTATTGATCATAGTCAAGGGTTAAGGTGTGTGATTGAAAAGTAAAAGACTCCTTGATAATGAACTTTGTACGTGTTGAAGGGTAGTAGATTGTCCCATTGCTCGAGGACGAGCAATAGTCTAAGTGTGGGGTGTTGATGTTTAGCTTAAAATGAATATATTTCTATGTATATCTCTTTGTGTTTTACTTTTGTTTCGTGATTTTTAGATGTTAAATGTGATGATTTATATTGATTTGAAGTGTTTTTATGTTAGGAATGATTCGGGATCGATCGGGGGCGAAACGCGCGAAATTAGAGCCAAAACGGACGAAAACGCAAAAACCGGGAAAATTGGCGATTTTGGGCACCACAGTCAGGGTTGGGCACCACCTGTGGCGCTAGAGGCAGAATGGAAATTGGAGCAGTGCCCTGGTGGGCGCCCGGCGCTAGCCACGGTGCCGGTGATGAGAATTTTGTCCTATTTTGCCCAGGACACGGTTATTTCGGCCATAAACCTACCCAACACGTATAAAAGCAAGTCTAAGCTTACTTTTGAAGGGTTGGATGCCACTTTGGAGGAAATATACACACGGGATCATTAGGAAGCAAAGGATTCTCAGTTTTCTTCATCTTTTTCTAGTATTTACAATTTATGCAACACTTATGCAATTGTTTGATTTTAGCATGAGTGGTTAAACGCCCATTGTTCTGGGGTTGTGGTTTAGCCATGAATATTGTTATTCGATATTAACTTAACCTTAATTATAGTTCACTCAATATATGGTTGTTTCTTCAATTCTGTGTTTAATTGCTTAATTGTCTGGCCAACAGTTAGGTTCTATATACTATCTATGTTATGCTTGGGAAAGTCGTATATAGATTAGAGAAGAATTGAAGAGAGCGCGATCTTAACCCTTCAGGGGAACGGATGTGTTGTTAGGATAGGAATATACCTAGTCACCATGCTTAATTAAATATTGTAATCTTAGTGCGTTTTAATAGATTAATTTCATAGGAATATAGGCGTTAATCTATTGAGAATAGGTGAGTAGTGCTTCGGGAAAAGGCTATGAGAGCATTTATCGATTAATTAGCAAGCATGAGTGAATTATATGAAAGGGAGAGTTAATTAGAGTGCAATACGAGTTGTGAATTGATCACAACCCTGGAATATTTGTCTCTGTTGAATACACAACAATCAACTTGTTACTTGATACTTAGTTATTTCGTAGAATCGTAGTATAAAATAGTTACATTCCTGGATTTTTACTTTGGCTTGATCTAATAACAATTATAGTGATTTAAGTCTCTGTGGGTTCGACATTATATTTATCATTATATTACTTGTACGACCACGTATACTTGCGTGTGCGTTTGGGACCAACATTCATGCATACCAAATACATCGAAATCGGACCCCAAATGGCCCCTCAAAATCCAAAATTATACTTTCAAATTTCAAGCCCTAATCTCCCAAATTCCTCCACTAAAAGATGATCAAACAGTGGAATAACCGCCATAAACACAAGATATTAGGTCCAAGTAGCTTACCTCACTGAACACACTTAACTCCCCCTTGAAAAAACAGCCTCAAGCTCCAAAATCCGTCAACAATGGAGGAAAAATGACCAAATTTTGCGAAAGCATCTATTTATAGGTTCTGTCCAGCGATTGCCGCATTTGCGGCCCTTTCCTCGCACATGCGGTCCCAGGTGCTCACCTGCGGTTTTTCAATTACTTTTCCTTTTCTGCACCTGCGCTCAGATAGCCGCATCTGCGGTAACTTTTCCGCATCTGCGAAGAACCTCAACCAGCCCAAATTTCGCTCCTACGATGAGCAAATCGCACCTGCACTGAACGCATCTGCGGCCACCCATCCGTATCTACGGAATCACAGAACAACAGCACACCATCATTTGTAAGTGCTAAAACCAATCTGTCAACCATCCTAACTCATCCCGAGGCCCTCGGGACATCAACCGATGGTATCCACAAGTCATATATGATCAACTGAACTTAGTCGAACCCTAGGAACACCTAACATAACACCAAAACACAAAATCAATCCATAATTCAAGCCTAAGGATTTCTAAACTTCCGAAATTTGCCAACGATGCCGAAACCAACCAAACTACGTCCGAATAAACTGAAAATTTGCACACACGTCCTAAATGACTCTACGGACCTTTCCTAACTTCCAGAATTCCATAAGAATCACACCCGAGGTACCACCTCTTATTCATATTTCTCAATTTCAATCACGATCTTTCCTTATACCGCCGCGTGAGCCTTACCTTTAAATACAATTAAAATTTATTTTCCCGAAATAGCTACACATACTTTAGCCCACCTTATGATGCTGCGTGACTTCAAGTAATTCCCTTACAAGAAACTCACACATAACTCCCACCCTATGCCTCCGCATTCACATTAACCCTTATCCTTATATCGCCGCATGATATCACTACCTCGAATTCCCACCGTCGGGACCGTGATGGAGCCTAACATTACACTTGCTACGCAAGCCAACATTAGAGATTTATAAGCCAATTCGTTATATTTCAGATTAACAATAAGCAAGCTATAGTAAGTTTTATTATATACTATTACTACCCAGAATTTGGAGTCACAATTCCAAAAGAAAAATATAAATATTTGCAAAATAAGGAAAACAGTAAAGTATGGGGTATAAGATGGGACGACAGGGCCTGCGGACGCTAAGAAGACTACCTTGGATCTCCTAGCAGTGAATCCTACAGCCAACCTCTCGATCAGCCCGAACCTGCTCCAAAATCTGCACAGGAAGTGCAGAGTGCAGTATCAGTACAACCGACCCCATGTACTGGTAAGTTCTGAGCCTAACCTCGACGAAGGAGTGACGAGGCTACGGCGGGACACTCATAATATAATCTGCATACGCTAAATGATAAAAGCAGAAAGGAACACAGAATAAAGTAAAGCATTAACTTGCAAGAAGTAAA
This sequence comes from Nicotiana knightiana, assembly GCA_005239525.1. Classification (NCBI taxonomy): domain Eukaryota; kingdom Viridiplantae; phylum Streptophyta; class Magnoliopsida; order Solanales; family Solanaceae; genus Nicotiana; species Nicotiana knightiana. Next base: position 7,839 of record ML424464.1, on the reverse strand, counting down.
TACAGTACTCAAAGTATTTCATCAGTGCTCAGCTATTACCAATCCTTAAGTTTAATTTAAGACTATCGTACAGCCAACACAGTCGAGGAAAAGTATAAACATATATTGTTGCGGCGTGCAACCCGATCTCACCGTACATATCATATTCCTCCCTTATTTCCTCTTAATAACATGAACAACAGAATATAAATAAAAGTGTTGCGGCGTGCAACCCGATCCCACCATATCACAATAATTACAATCACAGTTCACCCTTATTTCACCACAATCCACCTTTATTACACATGTTGCGGTGTGCAACCCGACCCCACCGTACAATATCCATTCACCCTTATTCCTCTTCGATATATCACCCTTATTCTACCTGTTGCGGCACGCAACCCGATCCCACCATATTAGTATACTCAGTAAGTACAGGAATTTCACAAATTCAACACAAAACCCTTCACAATACTTAAACTTCAAAACAAGTAAATGGGAAGCTTGTACTCTATGAAACTTTACACAAGTAATACTACTCAACGAGACCAATCCAGAATATATAATAAAAGCACCGATAAACCAACTTAAGCAAATACTAGGAGACAATGAAGCTACGGGATAACCAATACCTTCAATACGGAGAAACAATGCCTAACAAGTAACAATTAGGCGTGAGAATACAAGTAAAGTATGTAACAGTTAAGCCAGGTAAACAAACAATATAAGAAGAACTGGAAAGAAACAGGCAAGACAGATAAATTGGCAGCGCATAAGTACTCGTCACCTCACATATACGCTACTCGCATGAATTGCATATAGAAAATAAGTCAAGGTTTCCTAATCCCTCAACTCAACGTTAGACACAACACTTACCTCGCTCTACTGGCCACTCAATGATTAATTACAACTTTTCCTCTAGTATCTACCTCCAAACCACTCACATCTAGCCACAATTAACTTAATAACATCAAATATTGCTAAAAGAATCAATTTCAATGCATAAATTTACATTTTCCAAACTTTTCCCCAAAAAGTCAAAAATTGACCCCAGGCCCGCTTGGTCAAAACCCAAGATTCAGACCAAAATCCATTCACCCATTCACCCCCAAGCCCGATTATGTAATTTGTTTCAAAATCTGACCTAAATTCGAGGTCTAAATTCCAATTATGCAAAAATCCTTAATTCTACCCAAACCCCCAATTTCTACAATGAAAATCCTAGTTTGTAGGTTGAAAATTCATGAAATGTAATGGTTAATTGAAAGGAATTAGGTTAGAATCACTTACCAAAAATTTGGGGAAGAAAATCTTGTGGAAGAATCGCCTCTAGGTCTCTTAGTTTTGAAAATTTTGAAAGAATGGATAAAATCCGTTTTTGGGTTCTGTGTTGATAGCTGGGCGACAGTGTTCATCGCGTTCGCGTTAACATTGCCTCGTTCGCGAAGAGCTCCACCTGCTAGGATTACGCGATCGCGAAGGCTACGCCCCCTGGCCTTCGCGTTCGCGAGTCCTTGCTCTCGTTCGCGATGAAAAGTGACTGACCCCCTCCCCCAGGTCCCAAATGCTACGCGTTCGCGAAGGATAAGGCCCCCATTGCTCCGCGTTAGCGACCCAGTCTCAGCGTTCGCATAGTGTAAAAATCCTTCCCAGTATGGATCCCCTTCGCGATTGCGAGAATGCCTACATGATCGCGAAGCATAATACACCAGAACACCAGATATAGCGCACACACCATATTTTTCTATGTTTCAAATAACCCGTAGCCTATCCGAGACTCACCCGAGCCCACGGGGCTCCAAACCAACGATGCACACAAGTCTAAAAATATCATACGAACTCGCTCTCACGATCAAATCGCCAAAATAACACCTAGAACTATGAATTGAACACCAAATCGAATGAAATTTCAAGAAAACTTTGAAATTCCTATTTTCACAACCGGACATCCGAATCACGTCAAATAAACTCCGTTTCTCACAAAATTCGACAGACAGTCATAAATAATATAATGGACATGTATTGGGCTCCGGAACCAAAATACGGACTCGGTATCAACAAGATCAAACATTAACCAATTCTAAAATTCATTAATCTTTCAAACTTTCAAAGTTTTCATCAAAATTCCATATCTTGAGCTAGGGACCTCGGAATTTGATTTCGTACATATGCCCAGATCTCATATTTCGATACGGACCCATCGGCACTGTCAAAACACGAATCCGGGTCCATTTTCTCAAAATGTTGGCCGAAATCTACTCAATTTAACTTTTAAGGCAAAGATTCTTATTTTTATTAGGTTTTATCATATAAGTCTTCCGGAAGAACACCCGGACTGTGCATGAAAATTGAGGAAAGCTAAAATGAGGTTTTTGGGACCTTGATATATAGAATTAGGTTCTGAAATATAAGACGACCTATCGGGTCATCACACATGCACATCAATATCATATCACAATAACAACTCGCACCACAAGTGCACATATGCCACAACTTGCCAATAACCAAGAATATCAATGTTTCCACAACAATAGCCCATGGCTCAACCACAATGTATACAAGAATATAACCAATAACAATGAACGTAAATTTCTCAACAAGGAGAATATCTCAACAATTAACAATTTCGCCTCAATGTGATAATGAATTTCACAACTTCAATATCAATAACTCAACAATGAGAGAGATAATGTGTAACCACGATATTAAATAAGAATAACTCACAATGGAAGAGATAACATGTAATGATGACTTCAGATAAGGTTAATCAAAAATGGAAGAGATAACATGTAACAATGACTTCAAATAATGATAAATCAACAAAGGAAGAGATAACATTTAACAATGAAAGAGGAAACAACTTCAAATAAAGAATAAGAGCAAAATATCAAGTAAGATGTAGAACAAGTATTAACAATGGCATTAAGGCATGTAAGGATAGACTAACACAAGTAAGAGTAGTTTGACTATGAGAATTTAAAACATGATATGGCAATTCAATTATAGCATGGAAAGATTCTAAGTAGCCTGAACCGGTCAAATAACACATATAACCTGTGTACGCACTCGTCTTCTTACACACACGACTTTCACATAGCACAAATGAAATAATCAATCCCAAATCCTAAGGGGTAGTTCCCTCACACAAATTTAGGCAAGGTACTCAATAATTGCCACGGGAAGGACCAATTCCAAATCCACAATCAGTGCACGCCATACACTCGTCATCTGGCATGTGCGCCACTCTGAATATAGTGAGAAAATATGAAGTCCGGGGTTTCATACCCTCAGGACAAAATTTACAGTCATTACTTACCTCAAACCGGCCCAAATACTAATCCGCGATGCTCTTGCCTCTCCAATCGGATCTCGACTGCTCCGAATCTAACCAAAACCAGATTAATATCATCAATATACGCTAAAGGAATAAGGCCCAGTCGAAAACTATCAAAATTAGGCAAAATTCCCGAAATTGGTCAAACTCGGCCCTCGGGCCCACGTCTCAGAATTCTATAAAAATTGCATCACAAGAATCTTTATCCTCTCCCGAGTCTATACATATATAACGCATCAAAATCCGACCACAATTGACCCCTAAATTCCTTAATTATAAGCCTCAATTTCCAAAGCCCTAAACCCCTAATTTATGTCATTAAATTCCTCTAATTCCAAGCCTAATCCGTCAAATATCAACATAGAATTGAGTTTTTAGTCCAAGAAACTTACCTCCACAGAAGACCCTCAAAATCCCTCTTCAATTTTCTCCCAAAATGCCTCAGCCCGCATGCAAAAGTGATGAAAGTGCCAAAAATTCGCGAAGGCAGTTATTTATACTTTCTGCCCAGGGATTTCCGAACCTACGGTCCCAAGTGCGCACCTGCGATCAAATTTCCGCACCTGTGACTCCGCAGGTGCGGCCCTAGATCTGCATCTGTGATCTCCCTCCTGTCCACCAAAATCCGCATATGCGGTCTTGTGTACTCTTTTGCGGGCTCGCACCTGCGGTCCCTTATCCGCAGGTGCGGTTACACCAGCACCAGCAGCTTCAGCTACAATTTCAAACCTTAGATCCCCCGATGGCTATCCGAAATCACCCCGATCCCCTCGGGACCCCAACCAAAAATACCAACAAGTCATAAGTGATCACTGATACGTAGCTAGAATTCATGGTTTTAAGCATTATGTGTCTTACATTTTATGTGTGTTTGTGATAAAAAATACACGTCATATGTGCATAATGGAGTCTATTTCATGTGTAGTTGAATTGGAGATGGAAGCCGAGCTAAATGGATGCATAAACGTAAAAAATACGCTCAAGAGTCGAAAAGGAGTGACCCGGGCTATAATCGCGCATTTGGGGCTTAAAGCCTGGTCATACCGGGCTATAGCCGGGCGTTTGGGGCTTAAAGCCAGGCCTGCCCAGGCTATAGCTGGGCGTTTGGGGCTTAACGCCTGGGGTTCCTGGTCCGGTCAATTCCGAGTTTTGAAGGTTTTAAGTGTTTCCCGGTTTGAATAGAAGTCTCCTACACGTTTAGGGTTTGTCCCAAACATATAAATAGACCCAAAAACACAATTTTCAGAGGAGGATGCCATTTTTGGAGAGAAGATACACACGGGATCCTTAGGAAGCCAAGGATTCTCAGTTTTCATCATCTTTTTCTAGTATTTTCAATTTATGCAAAACTCATGCAATTGTTTGATTCTAGCATGAGTTGCTAACACCCATTGTTCTGGGGTTGTGGTTTAGCCATGAATATTGTTATTCGATATTAGTTTAACCTTGATTGTAGTTCACTCAATATATGGTTGTTTCTTCAATTCTGCGTTTAATTTCTTAATTGTCTGGCCAGCAGTTAGGTTCTATATACTATCTATGTTATGCTTGGGAAAGCCGTATATAGATTAGAGAAGAATTGAAGAGAGCGCGATCTTAACCCTTCAGGGGAGCGGATTTGTGGTTAGGATAGGAATATACCTAGTCACCGTGCTTAATTAAACATCGTAATCTTAGTGCGTTCTAATAGATTAATTTCATAGGAATATAGGCGTTAATCTATTGAGAATAGGCGAGTAGTACTTTGGGAGAAGGCTAGAGAGCAATTATCGATTAATTAGCAACCATGAATGAATTATATAAAAGGAAGAGTTAATTAGAATGCAATACGAGTGGTGAATTGATCACAACCCTGAAATATTTGTCTCTACTGAATACACAACCGCAATATTCTTGCCACTTGATAATTAGTTAGTTCATAGAATCGTAATATAAATTAGCTACATTCCTGGATTTTGTTTTGGCTCGATTAAATAACAATTAGAGTGATTCAGCAAGTAGTTTACACAAGTCCCTGTGGGTTCGACATTCAATTTAACATTATATTACTTGCTACGACCACGTATACTTGCGTGTGCGTTTGGAACCAACAAGTTTTTAGCGTCGTTATCGGGGACTTGAATATAGACTACTTTTTAGTTACTTGCTTTAATTGTTTCTTTCATTGAGTCTAACGTCACGTGAATTTTTCTCTAATATCAAGAACTTCGAGTGAATGCGTAGGGTCAGAAGCCAAGATAGACTTGACGGCTTTGACCCCAAACCTGAGAGATCATTTCACAGGAGATTGCAAGAAGCAAGAGATACAGACAATATTCAGGACTTCATCCGATTTCCTGTGAACATGGCAGAGGAACAACACATGGCTGTTCAGGAGGTGGCAATGCCCAGTATTTCTAATGTCACCTCCAGCATCGTGAAGCCCAGAATCACTGGGCACTTTGAGCTGAAACAGATCATGATCTAACTACTTCATGCAAATGGGCAGTTTTTGGGTCTTCCACACGAGGATCCACAGCATCACATTCTGAACTTCTTGGAGATTAGTGATACTTATATCACTAACGGGGTCACGCCAGATTATGTGAGGTTCACGCTTTTCCCATTCTCTATATTGGGCGAAGCAAAGTGATGGCTGAAGGCAGAACCAGCTAATTCCATCACAACATGGAATGGTTTGGCGAGAAAATTTCTGGCAAGGTTCTTCCCTTCAGGAAAGACTGCAAAGATCATGAGTGAGATAGTCTCCTTTAGACAGAAAACAGGTAAATCGTTATATTCAGCATGGGAAAGGTTCAAAGGGCTACTCAGAGACTGCCCTCATCACAATCAGACAAACGAGGTGTTAGTTCACACTTTCATTGAAGGGCTCCATCCGCAAACAAAAATTGTGGTAGATGCAGCAGCCGGAGGTCAGGTGTTGGAGAAGAATTATGATGAAATATTTGCATTACTGAATAAATTTTCTAAAAGCAATCCAGACTGGCATGGTGATGGGGAGAAATGTGGGTCATAAGTCACCAGGGGTTCTTGAAATAGATGTTGTCTCAGCATTATCAGCTCAGATCTCTACATTGACTAACCAAGTCAATCAGATGAACCTGACCATTAACAAGCAACAGTCTCAACTACCGCAACAGGCCCAACCAGTGCAACAGATTCAGGTATTTTGTGAAGTTTGTGGAGAGGGTCACATGAACAATCTATGCCTAGCAAATCCAGAGTCTGTATATTTTGTGGGTAATGTAAATCGAGGCCAAACAAATCAGTATGGGGACATCTATAATCCCAACTAGAGGAACCACTCAAATTTCTCTTGGGGTGGTAATCAAGGCAATCAGCATCAATATCGGCCTCAAGCACCTCAACAACAATACAGACCACCTCAGGCTGAACAATCATCTAGCTTTGAGGAGATTATGAAGAGAATGATGAACGACCAACTTGCTTTCAATCAGAAAATAATGGCTGATCACCAGGCCCAAGCAGCAACAATGAGAAACTTGGAACGTCAATTGGGGCAACTTTCCAGTTCCCAAAATACCAGACCAGCAGGAGCTCTTCCTAGTGATACTGAGCCTAATCCTAAGGCTCAAGTCAATGCAATTACCTTGACGAATGGAAGAATAGTAGAAGAAGATCCAAAAACAAAGAAGAATACAGCTCATCCTGGAGGAGAATTAGTTCCCAAGCCAGTTGAGGGGAATGAGAAAGATGATAAAGGGCCCGAGCCAGTAATTGAAACAAGGCCACCACCTCCGTTTCCACAAAGACTGCAGAGGCAAAAAGATGATGCTAAGTACAGGAAATTCCTAGATATGTTGAGCCAAGTGAATGTGAATTTGCCTTTGGTGGAAATTTTGCAATAAGTGCCTAAGTATGCAAGGTATCTCAGAGATGTTGTGGCAAATAAACGAAGACATGCAGAGTTCGAAACAGTTTCACTTACTGAAGAGTGTAGTGCCAGAGTTCAGGGTAAATTTCCTCCTAAATTGAAGGATCCTGGGAGCTTCGCAATTCCTTTGTCTCTTGGGAAACAAGAAGTTGGTAGAGCCCTGTGTGATTTAGGGGCTAGTATAAATTTGATGCCATCTTCTTTGTTCAAGAAACTCGGATTAGGGGGTCTTAAACCTACCACAATCACCTTACAGTTAGCAGATAGGCCGCTAATTATGCCGGAAGGAATTATTGAAGATGTGCTAATTCGAGTGGGAAAGTTTATTCTTCTCACTGATTTTATTGTGCTTGATTACGAGGTAGATGAGGAAGTGCCCATTATATTGGGGCGACCATTCTTAGCTACTAGTGGAGAAATTATTGATGTGAGGGAAGGGAAGTTAAAAATGAGAGTTGACGATGAAGAGGTCACTTTTAATGTGTACAAGGAACTTAAACTCCCAAAGCATTATGAGGACCTGCGCATGATTGTTGTGGGTGACGTGAAGGGGACAGAGCAGAGTCCGTATGTGAATGGCAGCGATCCAGAGGAGGTGGTGTTGCAAGCTGAGGGTGTAAAGATAATTGAG
>ML424463.1:96958-115206 GCA_005239525.1 Nicotiana knightiana | reverse complement strand
ATATATTAATAGACAACCTGATCCCTCAAGCTTTTCAAATACTCAATTACATGTCCTACACCATTGTATCTATAAATTCATAGCCTACAAGAAGAAAAAAATATAAAATCTATCTACTCTTACTAAAAAAAAATTAAGAAGTTAACTACGAAAGCGATTAAAATTTGGGTTTCCTCCCAACAAGCGCCTTATTTAACGTCGCGGCACGACATAGAGTCTCGCCTCACTAATCAGAAGAGCACGACTTTGGTCTTCTCACGATTTATGGTACCACCCCAATAGTGCTTGACTCTATGTTCATTCACCAAAAAATTTCTTTCACCATGTATAGAACTCAAGTGCACCATATGAAGTGTCTCTCACCACCTCAAACGGGCCTGAACATCTCGATTTCAGATTTCCAGGAAACAATCTCAGCCTAGAATTGAATAATAATACCTGTTGGCCTGGCTCAAGTTTATGCGGATTAATATGCTTGTCATGCCATCTCTTGGTATTTTCTTTGTAAAGTTTGGCATTTTCATACGAGTGCAGCCTGAACTCATCTAATTCATCCAACTGCAGCAATCTTTCCTCACCCGCAACTTTAAGGTTCATGTTTAGCTTCTTGACGGCCCAATTTGCTTTATGTTCAAGCTCAACGGGCAAGTGACACGCCTTCCTATAGACCAGCTTGTATGGTGATGCCCCAATTGGTGTTTTATAAGCTATTCTATATGCCCAAAGGGCATCATCTAACTTTGCAGCCCAATCTTTCCTATTCACACTCACCATTTTCTCTAATATTTACTTTATTTCTCTATTGGATACCTCTGTTTTTCCACTTGTTTGAGGGTGATATGCTGTTGTAACTCGATGACGGACTCCATATTTAGCTAAAAGGTTATTCAACAACCAATTGCAAAAATGAGTTCCTTCATCACTAATCAAAGCACGTGGAGTACCAAATCTCGAGAATATATTTTTCATCACAAATGTAGCGACAACCATGGCATCATTCGTTGGCAATGGAATTGCCTCCACCCATTTCGACACGTAGTCAACAGCCAGTAAAATGTACTTATTTCCCCTGGACGATGGGAATGGGCCCATAAAATCTATCCCCCACACATCAAAAATCTCGACCTCCAAGATATTATTCAAAGGAATCCCGTGCTTTCTTGTGATCATTCTTGTTCTCTGGCACTGGTCACACTTTTTAACAAACGCGTGGGCGTCTTTGAATAGAGTTGGCCAAAAGAAACCATATTGCAGCACTTTCTCCGTTGTTCTATCGCCGCCATGATGGCCCCCATAAGGTGATGCATGACAATCATAGAACACTAGTTCCACCTCTTTATTAGGAATACATTTCCTCATTAAATGATAACCACATTCTTTGTACAAATAAGGCTCATCCTAGTAGTAAAACTTCATATCGCGTAAGAACCACTTCCTTGTCTCAGATTCAATTTTCGGAGGGAGTACCCCACTCACCAGATAATTCACATAATCAGCATACCATGGAAGATGGTCTTGGGTTATAGCAAAAATTTTCTCATCAGGAAAAACTTCTTTAATATATCAACCATTCTCCACATGGTGATGATTTTCCAGCCTCGACAAATGGTTAGCAACTTGGTTTTCAGTGCCCTTTCGGTCTCTTATCTCCACATCAAATTACTGCAACAATAAAACCCAGCGCATCCATGTAGCTTTAGATTCTTTCTTTGTATATAAATACTGATTGCTGCGTGATCTGTGTGGACTATGACTTTTGTTCCCACCAAGTATGCCCGAAATCTTTCAAAAGCCCACACCACGACTAGCAGCTCCTTCTCAGTGGTGGTGTAATTCTGTTGTGCATCATCAAGGGTCTTACTCGCATAGTAAATAGAATAAATCGCCTTGTCTTTCCTTTGGCCTAGCACTGCCCCAATTGCACGGTCACTTGCATCACACATAAGTTCAAATGGTACGGACCAATCAGGCGAAACAATTATGGGGGCAACTACCAATTTCTTTTTGAGCTCCTCAAATGCCTTCAGGCAGGCTTCATCAAAATTGAACTTGACATATTTTTCTATCAACCTGCACAAAGGAGTAGCAACTTTAGAAAAATCTTTAATAAAGCGCCTATGAATCCTGCGTGTCCCAAGAAACTCCGGACACCCTTCACCGAAATTGGTGGAGGTAGTTTTTCAACTGCCTCCACTTTTGCCTTATCAACTTAGATTCCACTCCTAGATACTCTGTGACCCAAAACAATGCCTTCCTGCACCATTAAGTGACACTTCTCCCAATTTAAGACCAGATTCCATTCTTCACAACGGGCCAACACCATGCTTAGATTTTTCGAACAATCATCATAAGATGACCCAAAGACTGAGAAGTCATCCATGAACACCTCCATGAATTTTTCCACCATATCAGTGAAAATAGCCATCATGCATCTCTGGAAAGTGGTTGGTGCATTACAAAGACCAAATGGCATTCGCTTGAAGGCGAAGGTGCCATAAGGACAACTAAACGTGGTCTTCTCCTGATCCTCTAGGCATATGAAAATTTGATTGTAGCCTGAGTACCCATCAAGAAAGCAATAATATTCATGCCCTGCTAATTTCTCCAACATTATATCAATGAATGGGAGTGGAAATGATCCTTGCGGGTTTCCTTATTGAGCCTTCGATAATCAATGCAAACTCTCCATCCCGTAACAGTGCGGGTAGAAATCAACTCATTTTTCTCATTCTCAATCACAGTCATCCCTCCCTTTTTGGGCAGACATTGAACCGGGCTCACCCAGTTGCTATCAGAAATAAGAAAAATGATACTTGCAGCAATTTTATGACTTCTTTCTTTACCATTTCTTTCATGATGGGATTTAACCTCCTTTGCTGCTCAACACTCGGGCGGTGTCCGTCTTCCAAAAAGATTTTATGCATGTAAAACGACGAGTTGATTCCCTTAATATCTGCAATGGTCCACCTAATCGCCCTTTTGTGCTCATAAAGTACTCTGAGAAATTTCTCTTCTTGTGTATTGGTCAGGCTGGACAAGATGATCACGGGCAATGCCTCAGAGTTCCCCAAATAAGCATAGCGTAAATGTGTTGGAAGAGGTTTAAGTTCCAGCTTTGGAGATTCTTCAATAGATGGCTTAGGAGGGGTCAGATTAATAGGCTTGTCAACTCCTCAAATTTTCCTAGCCCGTGGAGGTAACTGCAGGATATTTCAAGAATTTTCTCAATGTCTCCCCTTGTTTCATCTTCACTATCTTCTTCATCCCCAACCAACACTTGCTCAAGAGGGTCAACAGGACTCATGTAGGGAACCACTGATGCCGATTTTCTTTCCACCACAGTAATCATAGACAACTCTTCATAGTGGACGGGTAATTTGAGTGCCTTATATACATTAAACACCTCCACTCGATAACCAACTTGCATCGTCATTTTCCCTTCACACACATCAATAATAGCTCGGCCAGTGGCTAAGAAGGGAAGCCCCAAAATAAATGGGACATCCTGATCAGGCTCATAATCCAAGATAATGAAATCAGATGGGAATATGAAAGAACCCACCTGAACCAGCAAATATTCAATTACTCCCTCAGGATGAGCAAGGGAGAAATCAACCAATTGTTAAATCATTGTGGTTTTGCGTGGCTCACCCAACCCCAACTGCCTGAACACAGACATCGGCATCAAATTAATGCTTGCCCCAAGATCGCACAAAGCTTGCCCGACTACATGCTTACCAATTGAGATCTGGATAGTAAAACTACCCGAATCCTTTAATTTCTGAGATAGCTTGCTTTGAATTCTCGAGCTAACTTCCTCAGTGAGCGCCACTGTCTCAAACTCAGTCCGCCTTCTCTTTAGCCACAATGTCCTTAATGTATTTAGTATATTTGGGCACCTCATGGAAAATATCTACCTAGTGGAATATTGATTTGTAGCCGCTTCAAGAGGTCAAGGAAATTTTTGTATGTGTCATTATCTTTCACTTTTTGCAACCTTTGAGGGAAATGAGGGGGTGGCCTTGCAACCAATGGTGGGGGTTTCTCAGCCACCGCCTCTTTAGCTAGCTTTTCTGATTCTTTCGGATTGTCTGATGTTGATTCAATAGTGGCTGGTTCCTCATTAAAAGTTACCTGCTTTCTCTTCTTGGACTGAACTTCTTCCAATATGATACAGCATTAACATATGCTTTAGGATTAGCTTCAGCGTCACTTGGGAGAGCCCCCGTTGGTCGGGTATTTTGAGAACTGGCAAGTTGCCCCATTTGACATTCCAAATTTCTCATTGCTACTGTTTGGGCCTGGTTTTCAGCCATTATTTTTTGATTGAAAACAAGTTGGTCATTCATCATTCTCTTAATAATCTCCTCAAGGCTAGCTGATTGTTCAGCGTGAGGTGGTTTGTACAGCTGTTGAGGTGCTTGAGGTGCTGGAGGCCTGTAATGATTCTGAGTGCCTTGATTTCCATCCAAAGAGAAGTTTGGGTAGTTTCTCCAGTTGGGGTTATAATTGTTCCCATATTGATTTTCTTGACCCCTATTCGCATTACCCACAAAGCAGACAGACTCTGGATTAGCTAGGGCAAAACTAACAGTGATCCAAACAGGTTAATTACATATTGAAAAGTAAGATAATAGACATGAATAGATTGGTAACTAGTAAATTGAAGCAGCAAGAAAACACATAGTGTTTGGAACTGCAGAACATACTAGTTAAGGAGAGTAGACACAAAGTGAACAACAATAGAGTGCAATAATTAGCTTGGCTTACGGCCGTCTAATTTCAGTAACAGTAGCAATAACAGGAGCAGAAAAACTTTAAGTGTGTGAGAGTTTTTTTTTTAACTAATGTGTTTGTCTATTGAATGAAAAGAGAAGAGAGTATATAAAATAGTTTGAAAGCTATGTAAATAAGGCAAGAATCAATTTGTTCAGTAATTGAAGAACTCAGAATCAATTAAAATAAAATTAGTCCAAGTCTTCCCTTAATTAAGGGAGTCATTTCAAACAGTAAAGGACAAGAAACAAGTTAATGAAGGAAATCACATAGCTGGAATATAACAACTAAGGAAAGAATTCAAACACTGTAGGTACAGAATAAGTAATTAGTGCTAGATACATAAGGGTTTAATTAAGGAAGCAGTAGTAAGAATCAGTAAATAATACAATTAATCATAAATAAGGCAAGCGGTAATTTAAATGTCGTGAAAAATAGGGAAATAACTAGAAATAGGCATAGGAGCATCAACACAAGAAATCAGGGATTCAAAGAATCAAAGTAATACTAATTTTATGGGAAATATTATAAACTTCAGTGAATAAGAAAATAAACCCAAGTACAAACAAAAGGAATCAGAAAATATGAAACCCTAATGGACATATTAGGGTAAAAATCAAATTAATCAAAGCAGAACCCAAGAGAATCAAACACATAGACAAATCGAATGAACAATTAGTAAAGACGAACTCAGAATCCAAAACTAAAGCCAAGAAATTAGAGGTTTTCAACATAACTAATTAGGGTTAAAAGGAAATCTAACAAAATCGACTAAACACATAAGAATCAAGGAATAACACTTAAAAATTAGAGAAAAACATTTTGAAGACAAGGTTTCAAAAACCCTAGTTAGGAAAATGAAGAGACGTTTCAAAAATAAGAAAGGTTTTCATAGAAAACAAGTAAAATAGTTCAAATATTCTCAGATCTGTTATAGATCTAAAGGGTGAAGAGATGAAATTAGGGTTTTGAGAGGAATAACCAAGAGTTAGAGAGACAACGACTTAGAAACCATAGGTCTACCAAGAAAATAGAACGATCTTACTCAATCGAGCCATGGCGGCCTGAAAATGGTGAAAACAGGCCTAGGGATGAGTGAACGGCCACTGGTCCTTTGAGGACCTCAAAGACAACATGAATCATGGCCATAGGATAGCCATTAGGGCTAGGAGTGGTGGTGAGCCACCATTATTAATGGTGATCAAGCAACCGGCGAAGGGGAGTTAGGGTTAGGCAGAGGGAGTTTGAGAGAGAATGAGAGGGGTAACGGTGGAGAGGCTGAGGGAAATGAGGGGTTTTGGGGGGTAGTTGTTAGGTTAATTATGGTAAGGGCAAACCTGGACCGTTGATAAAAAATGATCAACGGCCAGGATTTAAGAAGACTGGGTCGGGTAGGATTTAGGTTTGGGCTTGAGTATGTTGGGCCAGGTATAATTAGGTGTTTGGGTTAGTTTAATTTAGGCGAAAATTGAAATAGAAATAGACCATTTATTAAATACCCGAATTAAATTAGTCAAAATAATTTATAACATAATTACTAATTATAAAATAAATTTCATGCATAAAAAAAATTTAAAAATAATTATTTGGTATTTTAAAATACAAAAGACTAATTTCTGGTAAAGAACAGTACAAAATTATATATGTGGGCTATAATTGCAAAGTTATTGCAATTATAGCCAAAAGGTGCCAAATTGGCTGCTTATGGAATAATTTGGTATTAATAGGACCATAAGTGATAAATTAAGTCAAGAAATGTTTTTGAAATCATTTGTGATGCAATTTGGTAATTATTTGTTGGAAATAAATACTGGATAAATTAATAAAAGATGTAGAAAAATTATGGAAAAATACCAATTGGTATTAATTCATGATTTTTAAAGTATATATACAATTTTAAAATATTTTAGGAAAAAATGGGTATCAACAGCTGCCCCTCTTTACCCGGAAAGGATGAAAGAGTTGTCAAGTAAAGATATGATGGCTAATTTTGACCGAGCGAAACGGTTGAGAGATTTAGGCCGCACCCTAGCATCTGAGCTGCCTACATATCCCTGGTTTTAGAGGAATCATGCCGTATGTACTTCCGGATTCATCGGTGAGATATGGCGGTGAAGTCATTGCAAGAACGGACGCAATATCTAGGGATGGGCGAATGAACGGTTCACGCGAGAGGTTACGTTTTATATAGTTGAGGGAACTGCAGCGGGATCGCTCCTGCTGGGATAGCAGTTGCTTCCCGGGTCACCTGTGTCATGACCCAATTTCGGAGTCGTGATGGCGCCTTTTGTGTAACTAGGCAAGCCTCCCTTTTTAATTAAGCTAAATTCCATTTCCAGTAAAAATACGATTTTTAAACGAATTTATTAATAATATTAAGAATCTGAAATTTAAAAACAATATTTGAAAAACTAAATTTAGACCTCCAACCCCGGATCCGGTGTCACTCAGTCATGATCTACTATAACATAAAGCATTGAAAAGGAGAAATGAACAACATTGTCTCAAAATAAAGAACAACAGCTATAATAAGAAAGAGAAGACGAGGTCGCGATCGCCAGCTGCTACCTCGACAACTCCAATGAAAACGCTGGTCGTTGCTCAATATCCACTACCGGGTCCCAGTGTACCTGGATCTGCAGACAAGGTTCAAGGGGTAACGTGAGTACACCAACAAAGAAGTAACCAACCCAAACTATAGGCTGAGAAGTAGTGATCGACAAAACCTCAAAATTCCACAATAAATAATATACAGAATTTAGACATGCTAACAGTTTATCAGGATGAGTAAGTATGCCAAGTATGCCAGTATACTCTACATGCCATCATAAAATATACGTACGAAACCAGTATGGATATGCAAATAGTTCTCACAGCTCTCCCACAAAAGTCCACTCAGTGCTATATAGGGATCTCAGGCCCAGGGAAGTTCCATCCCGGAATATGCATAAACACCGGTGACCGCAGTCACTCCGTACTGAGGAAAAAAGCCAATCCAGACCCCACAGAGAAGATCCATCTCCGGAATAGAACACTCGGACAATTTCCATATCCAGGGAAGATCCATCCCTCTCATAAAATCATCTTCAGACAAGATCCATGCCTAGGGAAGATCCATCCCTCATCATCATGCGCTCACTGGGGGTGTAAAGACTCCGGAGGGGCCCAAGTGGCCCAAGCGCCATATCAAGCCAACAAAGGCATGATTTAATATCGTTGTGGTGTGCAATCTGATCTCATAACTGTCTCAATAACAAGCTCTCGGCCTCACTCAGTCATTACTCTTCAGTCTCACTCACATGGATCACAGATGCCTCCATCAGTCCGAAACAATGATCAGTATGCATATAATTAAAAATACTGAGACTGAGATATGAAGTGATATGCTTTAGCAAGACTGAGTATATGACATCAAATAATCACAAAATGGGATATTAATATACGACCGCTCAGGTCTCAGTATTTTCGGCGTGAAGCCTAGCATTTATACTTAACATGATTTCTAATATGTTCACAATTACCACATTAATAGAAGCACAAATATCATCATGGAATAATCACTAAGCGGTGCCATGGGATAATCCAAGCCACAATTACTCGGTGCACGCCCTCACGCCCGTCACTTGGCATGTGTGTCACCTCAACAATAGTCATAAATCATTTAGCTCGGGGTTTCGAACCCTCGTAACCAAGTTTGAAAACGTTATTTACCTCAAAACCGGCTAAAATACTATTCCTTGCCTTTAAATCTGGCCTCTGAGTGCTCCAAATCTACCAAGTTCAGATTTTTATCATCAAATTATGCTTAAGGAATGAATTCCAATTGAACAATACCAAATTTAGCTCAAAACCCAAAATTAGTCAAAACCCGATCCCCGGGCCTGCATCCCGAAACTCAGAAATATTTATACAAAACTGTTCTTCATCATCTCACGAGTCCGTACACATAAAGAACACTAAAATCGGAGTTTGTTTGACCCCTCAAATCAATCCCTAAAGGTCTCAAAATCTCAAGCCCTACACCCGCCTTTTTCTACTGATTTTCGTGAATTTAACACTGATATTAAGTTCTATAATCATCCATCAATGAGT
Organism: Nicotiana knightiana; assembly: GCA_005239525.1. Lineage (NCBI taxonomy): Eukaryota > Viridiplantae > Streptophyta > Magnoliopsida > Solanales > Solanaceae > Nicotiana > Nicotiana knightiana. The sequence continues at coordinate 106,338 of ML424463.1, read as the reverse complement.
TTTAAGGTCCAAAACACTTAACTCTATGAAGAACAATGATTTCCCTCTTCAAAAATCGCCCCCAAAGCTCTCTGTCCGTACAAAAATGGTGTAAAAAGGGTTTAAGTCGCGGAGGGTTTAATTATATACTGCCCAGTGATTTCTTCACTGCGATCGCGGCAAAAGCCACGCGATCGCGGTTCACAGCAGCTCAACCTCACGCGATCGCAACCAAATGCACGCGATCGCGAAGACCCTTCGACCTCACCCCCACGCGCCTGTCATGACCATACGTGATTGCAGGCAAGGCCACGCGATCACAATACTTGACCTGCTCGACCTCTGCGATCACGAGCACACTTATGCGATCGCAGAGTGTAAAAATGCTGCCCCTCTTGATTGAACTATGCGATCGCGGCTCCCCCCTACGCGATCACAGAGAGTAAAAGCCTGTTGCACCAAAACCAGAAAACCAGCAATTCTCTACGTCCAAAAATGCTCGTTAACCAACCGAAATCAATCCCGAGCCCCTCAGGACCCCAACCAAGCCTACCAACATATCCCATAACATCATTCAAACTTAGTTGCACTCTCAAAACACCAAAACTAACATCAAAACACTAAATTTACATCGGATTCATGCCTAAGAACTTTGAAATTTCTAAAATCCACCAATGATGCCGAAACTATGCAAAACAACTCCGATTAAACTGAAATTTTGCAGACATATCCAAAATGACATTACAAACATGTTCCAACTGTCGGAATTCCATTATGACCCCGATAGCCTATTTTCCACTGCCGACCGGAAATCACCAAAACTAATTTTTGCCAAAGCCTAATTCTACACCGGACATCAAAAAAATATTCCGAACACACTCCTAAGTCCCAAATCACCTAATGAAGCTATATGAGCCATAAAATCCGCATTCCGAGGTCGTTTCCCCATAAGTAACTCTCAATTGACTTTTCCAACTTTAAGGCTATTTTTAAGGACTAAGTGACTAAACTCTCACTACAACCATTCCGATTTCAAGCCTACCAACTCTAACACATCAATAACAGTATAACAAACCTATGACAAGTCAAGAATAGTAATTATAATGCAGGTTCTACGTAACGACGGACCGGGTCATTACATTGTCCCTCTCTTAAACAAACATTCATCCTCGAACGTGTCAAGGGTTGTTCCAAAAGACATCGACCGCCGAATAACCTTACCATGCACACACCCGGGTCTCCAGACCCCTAATAGGTACCACACACAATCGACACAAGTGGTCCATAACAACAACATCACCCACCATGGCGAGCACATGAGCAGATGTAACAAAAGATTCACGGGGCGTATCCAGAGAATGGGCTAAATTATGATGAACATGTTAATATGAAAAATCCGAATCAATTAAAAACTTAAGCTTCTCGTGACAGACTGAAAAAATACCTGGGATTACGGCATCAGAAGTCTTCTAATCCGGTCTGGCTGGGAGTGCCTAAAATCGAGCCTGATCACCACCGGATTGACCTCCCCCTCTCTGGCGAGCCCTAACTGCCTGACCCCTACCTCTAGCTTCCAGGGCGAGCGGTGCAGCTATTGATTCTGAAACCGCGGGCTGACTCCTCTGTTGATAAGTACCTCTCGCACGACGAGGGCAAAACCTGTTAATATGGCCCATATCTCCAAACTCAAAGAAACCTATCTCGGAGAATGGCACTGGGGACTGAAGGGAACCCCCAACACCAAGATAACCACTGGAAGAACCAGGCATAGATGAACTATGAACCAATGGTGCCCAAGATGAACCTTGAGCTGGCAGGGCACTGAAAAATGGTTACACCTGATGCGAACTATGAGGATCATGACTAACTGATCCACCACCATAACCTGAACGACTTGGCTGAGCCTGCCTGAATGGACGGCCCTCACCGGGCTGAGGTTGCCCCCCTGAAGGAACCCCACCAAAACTCCTAGATCCTCGAGACCTGTTGGCCTCTGTCTCGATCCGCTCCTGGCGGCGAACCGACTCAATCTCTCTGGCAATGTCAACCACCTCCTCTAAAGAAGCGCCAGATACCCTCTCCCTAGTCAGAAAAATTCGAATCTGATAAGTGAGGCCATCAACGAACCTCTTGATTCTCTCCCTATCTGTGGGAACTAGCCAAATAGCATGACGGGCCAACTCGGAGAACCTCATCTCATACTGCGTTACAATCATGTCCTTCTGGCGCAATTGTTCGAACTCCCTGCGCAGCTCCTCCCTGCGGTACTGCGGTATATACTTCTCCAATAATAGAATGGAGAACTGACGCCAGTTAAGGGGTGCTGCATTAGAAGGTCTACGCCTCTCATAGGCCTCCCACCAAGCAAGTGCAGCTCCTAAAAACTAGAATGTAGCGAATGGGACCCTAGTAGCCTCTAGTATCCCTACTGTGCGAAGGATCCTCTGACACTTCTCCAAAAATCCCTGGGCATCCTCACCCTCACTACCACCAAAAATCAAAGGCTGGAGTCTACTAAACCTCTCTAACTTGCGCTGCTCGTCATCTGCCAACACTGGGACCACAAAGCCTTGGGCTGGGGCAATCAGCTGGACTGGAACTGTACTAGGTTTCTGAAGCCCATGAGTAGCCTGCTCAGGTGTCCGGGCAGCTGGAGTCTGAGTGCCTCCCCCGGCCTGAAAAGTAACAGCAGTAGTAGACACGACGACGACCTGTGCCAGGCAGGTGCACACCGTCAAAATCTAGGCTAGGGTCTCCTGAAGACTCGGAATCACAATGGGCACTGCTGGTGCCTGAGCATTTCCCGTTGGTACCTCAAGTGTGGGGACATGATCATGAGCAGTTGGAGGGTCCACAGGTACTGCCTCGGCTGCTAAGAAGGTTGCACCCCTCCCTCTACCACGGCCTCGACCACCAGCTGGTCCTACTGGTGTCTGATTACCACGATCGGTAGCACGAGTCCTCACCATCTGTGAGAGAATGAAAACAATAGAAGTTTAGTTTGAGAATTAAACAGAGTCGCACGACAGAATTCAATAATGTGGGATTCTTCCTAAGGGTTTTGTAGCCTCTCGAAGATAAGTACAGACGTCTCCGTACCGATCTGCAAGACTCTACTAAACTTGCTAATGACTGGTGAGACCTATTTAACCTAGCGCTATGATACCATCTTGTCAAGGACCAATTTTGGAGTCGTGATGGCGCCTGTCGTGGAACCAGGCAAGCCTCCTTTTTTAATTAAGCTAAATTCCATTTCCATTAAAAATACGATTTGTAAACGAATTTATTAATAATATTAAGAATCTGAAATTTAAAAACAATATTTGAAAAACTAAATTTAGACCTCCAACCCCGGATCCGGTGTCACTCAGTCATGAGCTACTATAACATAAAGCAAAGAAAAGGAGAAATGGACAACATTGTCTCAAAATAAAGAACAACAGGTAGAATAAGAAAGAGAAGACAAGGTAGCGATCGCCAGCTGCTACCTCGAAAACTCCAATGAAAATGATGACCGCTGCTCAATATCTACTACCGGGTCCCGGTGTTCCTGGATCTACACACAAGGTGCAGGGGTTAACGTGAGTACACCAACTTAGAAGTAACGAACCCAAACTATGGGCTGAGAAGTAGTGACGAACAAAACCTCAAAATTCCACAATAAATAATATACAGAATTTAGACATGCTAACATTTTATCAGGATGAGTAAATATGCCATGTATGCCATTATACTCTACATGCCATCAGAAAATATATGTATGAAACCAGTATAGATGTGCACATAGTGCTCACAGCTCTCCCACAGAAGTGCACTCAGTACTATATAGGGCTCTAAGGCCTAGGGAAGTTCCATCCTGGAATATGCATAAACACCGGTGACCGTAGTCACTCCGTACTGAGGAAAAAGGCCAATCCATACCCGACGGAGAAGATCCATATCCGTAATACAACACTCAAACAATTTCCATATGAAGGGAAGATCCATCCCTCTCATAACATAATCTTCGGACAAGATCCATGCCTAGGGAAGATCCATCCCTCACATAACATCAACTTCGGACAAGATCCATGCCGAGAGAAGATCCATCCCTCATTATCAATGCGCTCACTGGGGGTGTAAAGACTACGGAGGGGCCCTAGTGGCCTAAGCGCCATATCAAGCCAATAAAGGCATGATTTAATTTCGCTGCGGTGTGCAGTCTAATCTCATAACTGTGTCAATAACAAGCTCTCAGCCTCACTTAGTCATTACTCATCAGTCTCACTCACATGTATCATAGATGCCTCCATCAGTCCGAAACAATTATCAGTATGCATATAATTAACAATACTGAGACTGAGATATGAAGTGATATGTGATAACATGACTGAGTATATGACATTAAATAATCACAAAATGGGATAGTAATATACGACCACTCAGGTCTCAGCATTTTAAGCGTGAAGCATAGCATTTATACTTAACATGATTTCTAACATGTTCAGAATTACCACATTAATAGAAGAACAAATATAATCATGTAATAATCACTAAGCGGTGCCATGGGATAAGCTAGGCCATGAAATGATGTTCTCGGGCCATGAAGATGGTGCCTCCGAAGTATGATGCCTTTGAATAGTGATATTCAAATTTGAGAGAGATCCTCAGGCCATGACATGGTGTCTTCCTGCTACGAGGATGATGTTGTTAGACTATGGCGGCTTTGGACAGGTTGGTGATATTTCATCCCATGAAATACAATAACATGATGTTGACAAGACAAGGCTTAGTCTTGCGAATTGGAGGGCAGGTCTTAGCCCGAAAAAGGAGCAAGGTAGATAATACTTGAGAGACAGCGCTTAGTCTCGGTGAAAATTAAATTGGAAGCAGAGCTTAGCCTCGTGCAGGTGTGGAGCAAGAGCTTAGTCTCATGCAAATGAATGCAGAGATTAGCCTTATGTAGATGGAAGGCAGAGATTAGCCTTATGCAAATGGAAGACAGAGATTAGCCTTATGCAAATGGAAGTAGAGCTTAACCTCATGCAAGATGCGGGAAAGAGCTTAGTCCCGTGCAGATGAAGGCAAATCTTAGCCTCATGCAAAGGTAGGTAGAGATTAGCCTTGCATGGGAAGGCATAGATTAGCCTTATGCAAGGGAAGGCAGAGGTTAGCCTTATGCAAGGGAAGGCAAAGATTATCCTTATGCAAGGGAAGCCATAATTTAGCCTTATGCAGAAAAATAATCAACGAATAATGCATAATTTCTTAGCTGGTAGAGATTTCGACATAGCGATAGTTGCGAAATTGTGAATACGAAGCATGCATATCCTTTGTGCTGATAGGCAAATTTCGGCAATTGCAATTTTTTTGAGAACTGTAACTTCGAAGCATGTTTATTCTTTGTTCCTGCATCCAAAGAAAACTCGTGAGTTCTGTATATGGGGAGGTTGATTCGTGTTTCTGCTGGCTTTACTTGACTCTTCCTACTTGGTCTGATGATCCTGTTCAAACCATCGGGGTAGCGTTTGCTAAACAGGCAAGCATGCATGATTTTGTAAAGCCATAGTGAAAAATTATATTTTTAAGAAATTTAGATGAACGGATGACCGTGACAAGATCCGATACATTGCAACCTCTCGTGCTATGGAATTTTGAGGGTCCTTTCTCAAAATTTTCCCCAGTTAGATGGGTTCACGTCTCTGACTGTTGCACATGCTGAGATCGGCTGAACTTGCTTCGGAATTTTGAGGGCCCTCCTTAAAATTCTTCCCCAGTTTCCAATTACAGGGGAAAATGAGATTTTTATTGAATTGTGACCGAACCCATAAGGCTGCCTACATATCCCCTCTTAAATGGGAATCAGGTTAGGCGTAGTTCAATTTACATCATATGAGAAAAGCATAAAGTATTACACATAGTATCACTTGAGTGCATATGAATTGATTGGTTTTAGCCAGACTTCTCTGCCCATTTCTTCAAGTATAAGGTCTCCTCCTGTCAACATTCGGTGAACTATATACGGACCTTGCCATTTAGGAGAGAATTTCCCCTTGGCTTCATCTTGATGTGGAAAGATCTTCTTTAACACCAGTTGTCCCGGTGTGAATTGTCTTGGCTTGATTCTTTTGTTGAAGGCTCTGGTCATTCTGTTCTGATAAAGTTTCCCGTGACATACTGCATTCATTCTCTTCCCGTCTATGAGGGCTGGTTGCTCGCTATTTATCCATTCTGCATCGCTGAGCTCAGCTTCTTATATGATTTTTAAGGAAGGGATCTCTATCTCGATAGGAATAACAGCTTCCATGCCATAAACCAGTAAGTAAGGAGTTTCCCCAGTTGATGTACGGACTATGGTATGGTATCCTAGTAAGGCAAATGATAGCTTTGCGTGCCGCTGTTTATGATTTTCTATCATCTTTCTCAATATCTTCTTGATGTTCTTGTTGGCGGCTTCTACAGTTCCGTTTATCTGAGGTTTGTAGGCTGTAGAATTACTGTGCTTGATTTTGAAAGCCTCACACATGGTTTTCATCAGATCACTGTTGAGATTGGAGTCGTTGTCGGTGATTATTGACTCTGGAACTCCGAATCAACAAATAATACGGTCGCGGACAAAATCAACCACGACTTTCTTAGTCACTGCTTTGTAAGATGTTGCTTCGACCCATTTGGTGAAGTTATCAATAACTATCAAGATGAACCTGTGTCAATTTGAGGCTGTAGGCTCGATTGGTCCAATGACGTCCATTCCCTAGGCGGCGAATGGACAAGGTGAGCTCGTTGCATTGAGCTCATTTGGGGGTTACTGTTATCATATCTACATGTACCTGACATTGGTAGCATTTCCGAACATACTGGATGCAATTTGTTTCCATGGTCATCCAAAAATAATCGACCCTAAGTATCTTCTTTGCAAGACAAAACGATTCATATGCGGGCCACAGGTTCCAGCATGTATTTCCTCGAGTTTGGAAGCTTCCTTTGCGTCAACATATCTTACTAATCCCAAGTCAGGAGTTCTTCTGTATAGGGCTCCTCCACTGTGGAAGAAGTTGTTGGACAATCTCTGAAGCGTGCGTTTCTTAATATGATTTGCATGCTCTGGATACTCTCCCTTTGTCAAGTATTCCTTGATGTCGTGGAACCATGGTTTTCCGTCCGCTTCTTCTTCAACATGGGTAGAATATGCCGGCTGGCTATGGATCTTTACTGGTATAGGATCAATGAAGTTCTTATCTGGATGCTATATCATGGATGATAGAGTGGCAAGTGCATCGGCAAACTCGTTCTGAATTCTAGGGACATGCCAAAATTCAGTCTTTGTGAACCTCTTTCTCAATTCCTTCACATGATGCAAATACGGAAGTATCTGGGAATTCTTGGTATCCCATTCTCCTTGCTCTTGATGTATAAGCAAATATGAGTCACTAATGACCAGCAACTCCTGAATATTCATGCCAATGGCCATGTTGAGCCCTAAGATGCAGGCTTCGTATTCCACCATATTGCTGGTGCAGGGAAATCTGAGTTTGGCAGAATATTGACCAGTTTCCGATACCAAGACTACTCCAATTCTGACTCCTTTGAAATTTACTGCTCTGTCAAAGAATGTCCTCTAATCGTCATAGGATTCAACAATTTCTTCTCCTATGAACAACATTTCTTCATCAGGAAAATACATTTTCAGGGGTTCATATCATCCATCCACAGGGTTCACGACAAGATGGCATGCCAATGCTTGTCCCTTGACAACTTTCTGAGTCACATAGACGATGTCGAACTCACTCAGCAGGACTTGCCACTTAGCCAACTTGCCAGTGGGAATGGGCTTCTGAAAGATATATTTCAAGGGATCCGTCCTTGATATGAGGTATGTTATGTAGGCACAGAAGTAGTGCCTCAGCTTCTGGGCCACCCAGGTTAGAGCAAAACAGGTACGTTCCAGTAGAGAATACCGTGCCTCGTATGGGGTCAACTTCTTACTCAGATAATATATAACCTACACTTTTCTCCCTGTCTCGTCGTGCTTCCCTAGAACGTAGCCAAAAGCTCCATCTAGTACTGCAACTTAAAGTAATAAGGGTCTACTACGCTCTAGCGGGACCAAGAGTAGTGGTGTTGATAAGTACTTCTTGATTCTGTCGAAAGCCTTATGACAATCCTCGGTCCATTTGGTTGCAGCATCATTCTTCAACATCTTGAAGATTGGTTCACATATGACTGTGGACTGGGCTATGAATCGGCTGATGTAATTTAGCCGTCCCAAAAACTCATCTCGTCTTTCTTATTCTTTTGTGATGACCCAAAAGGGTCATCCCGTATATTCTATCTAATTTTGTATTTGAGGTCGTGAAAACCTCCTTCTATCTCACCTCAATTTGCATGTGCAGCCCGGGCGTGTAGCCGGGAAGCCTTTATGTGAAAAACTGATAAAAATATTAATTTTGTATTAGAAATTTGAATAGAGTTCACTTCAGTCAATGTTTTTGGTAAACGGACCCGGGCCCATGATTTGACGGTGCCGGAGGGTCCATAGGAAAATATGGGACTTGGGCGTAGGCCCGGAATCGAATTCTGAGGTCCCAAGTCCGAGAAATGAATTTTTAAAGAAAATTGTTTTTTGAAAAATATAAAGGTTTTTGAAAATGAAATTTGAGGTGAAACTTGTGATATCGGGCCCGTATTATGGTTCCGAAGCCTGATACAAGTTCGATATGACTTATATGTGTTATCTGTGAAATTTGGTAAGAAATGGACTTAATTTGTCGTGATTCGGACCTTAAATGCAAAACTTAATGTTTATTGAAGTTTTGAAGAATTTTCATGGACTTTTAATTTAATTCATAATTTTAGTGTTGTTGTATGGCGATTGAAACCTCGAGCGAGTCTGTGTTAGGTTATATGACTTGTGTGTGTTTGGTTGAACGGGGTCCCGGGGGCCTCGGGTACGTTTAGGATGCTCATCGGGTGTTATTAGCACTTGGGAGACAGCTGAACCCTTTGCTGGTTCTGGTGTCTCAAACCTACGATGGACCTTCCGTAGGTGCGTACACGCAGGTGCGGTTAGGAGCTCGCAAGTGCGAACTTGTTCCAATCCCCCAATCCTCGCAGGTGCGGTCATTTGACCGCATGTGCGACCCAGGGCTTTTAGTGAGTTTTCACACCTGCGATGGAATTTTTGCAAGTGCAGCACCGCAGGTGCGGTCCCATGGCCGCAGGTGCGGATATTGCTAGGAAATTATATCAGATCCGAGAATTTATGTTATTTTCACCATTTTCGAATTGGAGTGCTCAGGAGAGGCGATTTTTGGAGGCTTTTGCACCTAAGTAACTTGGGTAAGCGATTTCTATCCATTATAGATCAATTTCCATGATTCTAATCTTAAATCCATGCTTTAATTTCGAAAATTTTGGGTGGC